>VXBC01013066.1:204353-280705 GCA_013399945.1 Ploceus nigricollis
GCCTTGTGGCTGTGGGACTGAGCTAGCCCTCCAGCAACCACTCTGTGGCCGCAGAAACAGAGAGTGCCGGAACAAGCAGCGAGCTGCGCAGACGCAAGATGCCCTAAAGAGCTTACGTCAACCAGAAGTATTAGACACTATAAAAACAAGGGAGTAGAAGGGCGGAGTGGCGTGCCTTGGTGGGAACAGAGGTTCCCCCTTTGCCGCCCAGCGCTGTCTTTTGCTTGTTATCGCTTGCTTAATAAATTTTGCTAATTGATTTGCCTATAATTGGCCTCCTTGACTAAATCAGTTTATCACAGAGGGGCCACTTGAATCTGCTTTCTAGAGGAACCCATTAGAGATTTGCTCCCATATTTGCCCTGGAGGGAGAGTTTTGCATCGTTAGATGCAGTTGTGCCTCACCAGAAGGAAGGAGATTGGCATGATAAAAAGCATTACCCTACCTCTGCAGGATCTGCTTCTGATGTGCCTTTTTCCCTATCTGACGTGAAAACACTTTTTTTAAGACATCAGTCCCAGGTTATCACGGAAACTGGCTCAACCAGCCCACCCAAGCAAAGTTCAGTTCATCACACCTGGGAAAAGAGTGAACAAATCTGTTTCTTGGCCCTTTTCTTTCTCCATGTCTAACATACCAAGGCAGCCAACTCCCAGCTGCAAAGGGAGACCACTGCAGGAGGAACTACGCCAAATTTCACCTGCATCTAACTGACCAATACCTCCAGTGAGAAACACTCACTGCTCCCATGGAAAGGGTCCACCCCTGAGAAACAGCCTCCTCCACTGGCACCCCACTCTTGAATGTCCATAGACACCCCCTGTATGCATGCATACATAGTCCCCTTTGGAAATACCTGGCAGCATGCCCACCCTGATGCTGTGAGGACAAGCTGTGCTCTCAAGTGCATCTCAAGTGCATGCGGGCAGACAGGGCACAGCCACCCACAGCTCACAGGGTGTGATGGGCAGGTGCACCATGCTCCTTGTGTGAGCAGCCCTGCTGGAGCACCCTGCAGTGCTCTGAGTGCATCACGCTGGTTACAGGGAGCAGGAAGGTTAGCCTCCAGGTTTTATTTCCCAGAAAACATTTGAGAACATTGGGAGCTTTTCTCAGTATTTAAGTGTCTGGTGTCTTGTGGTGATCATCAAAATCCCACTGCCTACCACTGTGCCATACAATAACCTTGTGGCATTTTTTCCGCTTAAAATAAAAAAATAACAGAATTATTTGACTTCTGCTGTATGATAAAAGCTTCCCTCTGCTCTTGTGAGACCCCACCTGGAGTACTGTGACCAGTTCCAGTGCCCCAAACATAAGTAGGACATGGAACTGTTGGAGCAAGTGCAGAGGAGGCCACGACATTGGTAAGAGAGCTGGAGTACCTCTCCCAGACAGGCTGAGAGAGCTGAGGCTGTTCAGCCTGGAAAAGAGAATTGTGTGGAGACCTCCTAGCAACTCTGCAGTATCTGAAGGGTCCTACAGGGAGGCTGGAGAGGGACTCTTCCTCAGCAACTGTAGTGATAAGACAAGGTGTAATGTGTACAAACTGAAAGAAAGGAAGTTTATATCAAATATCTTTACTGTGAGGATGGTGAGACTCTGGAACAGGTTGCCCAGGGAGCTGTGGGTGCCCCAACCCTGGCACTGTTCAAAGCCAGGCTGAATAAGATCTTGAGCAACCTAATGTAGTGAGAGGTGTCTCTGCCCGTGGCAGTGAGGTTGGGACTAGATGATCCTGAAGGTCCCTTCCAACCCTTGACATTCTATGATTCTTAATAAAACCGAAACATACAACATGGAGTCACTACCTGTTGTGTATTAACTTTCATGCTAGTGGACAAGTTTCTGTATTTTCCTGAAAGACACATTGCTTCTCACAGAATTGCTGCATAGTGATTGAGGATTACATCTTGCTTAGTACACTGAGACAGGTAAATAACCACCAAGTACCACCACAGCTCTAGTTTTTCTTTTACTTGCAGTATTTTTGTAATGCAAAACAATATACTGAAGAGTAAGAATCTTGAAGGTAACAGGAGGAATAGAAGAAGAAAATCCCCAGCAAAACAGATCTCCAAACAATTTTAAAAAAGAAAGGGGGGAGGGGAGGGAGCAGGACATGAGGGTGTGTCTACTACTACAAGGGTGTAATTGAATGTTCTATTTTTGCATGAATAAACATGAAAAGTAACTTTCATCTGAAATAAGAGTCACGAGTTAGGAGTGTGATCTAAAACCCAGATATCTCAGAGCAGGAGGAGGAAAGGAAGGACAGTTAGTTCTGATCAATTGTGTTAAATAACTAGCATTATGTGGCAAAACAGAACAAATTTATGAGATCTCACAACTCAGGTTGCTTGGTTAATTGTAAGAGGAACTTACATGGGTAATGTAATGGGTAATGATAACGCTGTCTTCTTAAAATGATGCATAAAAGAATGAAGCTTCAATTAGTACACAGCGTGAATCCTGCTCCTGGAAAAGGCAGCTACTGTGTGTTGCATGAATAGCTCCATACTTTGGGATAGCAACCTATCCAGATTCTTGAAGTGAATGCAGATGTATTATCTGTCAGAGTGTTTCTTGGATTTAAATGGAATCATAATCTTTTAGAGCAGTTCAAAGATTTACTATGGTCAGTTTTCATGCTTTATCCTTACCCTCAGGTTTCCTTCTGATATCCTGACAGAGACAGACTTAGATATGGTAACTTTATTTCTTCTTCATTTTTCCCACTGTGCAGGCTATGGTTGCATTCACTGTCAGTCTCATGAGGTTGTATGGAGCAGCACTATCCCTATCAGCTTTGGAATAAGAAGTGTTTCAGTGCAGGGAAAATGCTCTTCCATAATCTTGCAACCTGATTTACTGGGCCAAATGTTGTTCTGACTCGTCGCATGCCATCTGACATCAGGTGCATTAAATGGAGGACAGGAGACAGGACAGAACTGGCTCCCTACTGTCAGGAAGAGATGCAATTAAGGCAAACAAGATCTAGCCCTTCTCTGGTTCGTCACAAGCCTAATAAATTATCAGAATAGTCCAATCAGGAATGTATTAGTACACCATGATATTTTTTGGGGGTTTTTTTGGGTTTTTTTTGGGGGGGGAGTTGGGGGTTTTTTTGTTTGTTTGTTTTGGGATGGTTTTTTGTTTGTTTTTGTTTATTGCTGTTGTTGTTTGTTGTTTTTATATGGGTGTTCTCATTTTGTGTGGCATATATTTCAGTGAGAATGAGTCTAAAGTATGCTACAGGTTTTGGAAGCTGGAGCTGCTCCTCCATTACAGGTTATTTCACCTGTCATATAAAAAGAAACACAGAATTAGAGACACAGTCATAAATTTCCTTCTCAGTCATTGCAGGAGTTTTTTAGAACTTCTATCCAATGATCAGCTTAAGTCATACCTATATCACCCTATATAGAGCTGTCTGATGTGCAAAGTAATTGTACGTGTAAGGCTGCTTGGAAAGAGTATTGTAGAGTTAGTGGAAATTTTCCTTGCTTGAATATCAGTTACTTATTCAGTAAATAATTCTTCAGAGATTTTCTAGATCATAGTTAAAATACTTTTGACATTTTAAGTTAACTACTGTGAATCAAGCTGAGATAAAACATCTAGACAGCTCTTATAATTTCTAAACTGTGTCATTTGAGCAATGTCCACACCATGGGCTGTTGGAATTTTGGTCCAGTTTAGAACAAAAGAAGAGTTCAGATACAGTCTCTGTGGAGTGAAGGCACCCAGTCGTGGCAGGTATTTGATCAGACATTTCTGTGAGAGAGGCCAGGAGAACCTTCTGCTTCTGCCCTTTTGAGAGTCAAACAAATCCTCAGGCTATCAGAAAAACCAGTACCCACTTTCAACCAGTACCAACTACCACTGATGGTTTTCAGTATTATCCAGGCTGGGCCCACAGAAGAAGAAAACCAAAATAAATTACTACTGGGTACTGCCACTACTGCTCGCTTCTAGGTAGTACCTAATCCAGGCTAGAAATGCAATGAACCATTATTTCTTAAATGTTCTCCTAGGACTTTAGGACCTTGTTTTAACTTTTCTTAGCTTCTGCTTCATGACCTGCGGGACAGAAGATCAGCCAAAGGGCTGTTTACCTGCTGTTTTCCAGGAACAGCACATGACATTCTGCTTTCCCCAGCTGCATGAGAATTCATGCTGAATGTGTTCTCACTAGTTTTTCAGATAATAGTGTTTGGGATTTTAAGCTGGTGGCCTTCTTGACAACCTGTCATGATGTAAGGTTTGAAGGCAAGGTGCCTTCAGCCTTGCCAGTGGAGCCAGTCTTACTCTACTGTGTCAGAAAAGCTTGCTGTAATCTGTGAGAGTGTCCATAAGCACGTTTTTGAGTTAGGAATGAAAAGTTAGTTACTTTTTCTGACCTCTCTTTGCAGCCATTCTCTCTTCCTCTTTTTTCTTCTCTTCCTCCAGAGCTTTAATTTTTGCATCATACTCATCAGCACGGGTCTTCCACTCATTTCTGTTGTTCAGCAGCCCATCAAGCATAGGCTGAATTTCCTCATGGAAGCGGGAAAATTCCTAATCAAAACACACCTCTCAGTACAATGCAGTGCAGAGGGAATGCTTGTCCATCATACCCCAGGATAGACCCTGACACCTTACATCCAAAGCTGATGCTTTGCAGAAAGCATCAATGGAAGAAAGAGGCAACTTTTTGCAATGCCCCAGAAAAGGGCAGATTTTCACTTGTCTACCTGTCCCTCTCCCCAGGAGTGGTGCTGCTGCACCAGGACTCAGTCAGCTGGGATTTGAACCCCTGTTGATAAGGGTGGGGTGTGTAAGGGTGCACTTTGCTTACCTTGTAGACAAATGTACACACAAAGTCAATGAAACCCACTTGAAGCTTTGGAAGTTCAGCAGCTTTCCTTCGGTCCATCATCGGCTGTGGGAGGACACAAATTCACCATGATTTATGAGAACACTTAATTGAAAAACGCACCTCTATTTTCTCCCCAAAACTGCCTTGCTGTGTCAGCCTGGCATTTCTGTCATGCTGTCCTAAAGACCGTCCATCACAGCCCTCTTCCTCAACTGCAGAGGAGTGAAGAGGGCTCATTTCCATTGCCATTTTAGCAGAAATTTTAGACAGCATTTCAAATGTCCATGGATGGGGAGGAGAAAAAGTTTTTCCCTTGTGCCTCTCAAACAGATACCAGGAAAGGTTCATGCTGTAAAGTGTTGAAGAGGTTTTAAATTGTCTAAAACACGACTGAAGAAGAAATAATATTCTTACAAGATCTTGTTGATTACTATATAATTTGTGATGCCACTGTGGGTAGAGAGGGTGCATGAAAGTCTACTTTAAAAATCTTCAAACCACACAGGTGGAGGACATTTAAAGGAATGACTCCTGCCTCTTTCAATGTCAAATTTATCTCTTAAAAAATGTTAGAAATGCCTTTCTATTTACCAATAATTCCTTGACTCTATGAAGTCTGTGTTTGTAGTTTTTCTCTTTATTAGAAGCTTTTCTTTCTTCTGTGACTTATCTATTTAGTTTTTAATTTTTTCTGTAAGGGACCTGCACAAAATCTCCAGGGTGAATCACCCCTTGATGGTTCACAGCCACTGAACCCATCTAACTATATGGACATCTGGACAAAAGGCACTTGTCACTGTCAGGGATGCTCTCCACTATCTCAGAACATATTTTTCTAAAGGATTTTGGCAAGCACTGTGATTTCAGGCAAACACAGAGCATTCAGGGCAGCACTGCTTGTAGTAAATCTCTGCTGAGACTTGCTGTCTGAACTGGACTGCCTGGTTCTTGCATGATACTTACAATGGGCTGTTGCTGAAGGACACTTATTTCCAAATCTCCTTGCTCCCAGAACTCAGCTGCTACCAGTAGAGCTACCTACATTGACACAGAGCAAAAAAGAGAAGTTAGCACCACTTCAGCCCCATAACTTGATGCGCTTCATGTCTCCATTCTGAAGCAAATCTCACTTCTTATCCTTCTGTTTCTTCTTGTTCAACCATAGCCTCACTTTTTCTCCTGGGAAGACCAGCTGTGGCAATAGGATTTCACCTGTCTAGTGACAGCTCAACAGTTGTATTGCACTGGATCTCATTAGCCACGGCTCATCTATTGAGAAATATTTCCAATCTATTCCCCTCGAGAATTAGCCTACTGGTCACCTTTTGGGTGTCTATTTTATTTTTTTCTGTTGTCCTTTCTTCATGCTGAACAGGAAGGTAGGTTTTATTTCTTTTACTCTCCTTTAAATTTTAGTGTTTATTATTTAGCAATTGCTCAAGTACAGTTCAGGAAAACTGTACTTACAGGAAAACTTGTCCTTCATTCTTTCAGTAAAGGAAACAAAACAACTGAGCAAGCTGCAGGTAGGTATTGCTGTAATAAAGCCAATGCAGATATATTACATGTAAAAAAATTTCACAGTGACCTAAAAATCTATGTAACTGTGGGGTTTGTTTTGTTTTGTACTTTGTTGGGTGGTGGTTTTTTTTGGTCAACATTAATTTTGTACAGAACTCACAATTACAATCTGAAAGATTGGTTAATACATCAAAACCACAGCTAATCCTTTTGGTAATTTTGGTAGGAGACTTTGATTTAGCTTCTAGGCACCTTAGAAATTGCATTACTTTGAAGTATAAACTACAGAAATCCATCAGGATATCAAGCACCTGACCTTACTCTGGACTTCCCAAGGCTTTGTGATAGCTGACAAGTCACAGGCAGTCATCATCATGGCCCTAAAAACAGGAAAGAAATTAATTTTTCCCTATTTTTTTCTGGCTCAGGACCTTCATACCCCAGTACTGTATCAGGTATCCCATGGCCCCTTCTGAATTGATAGATGTGTTGCTGTAACAGCCCTGGAACTTATGACTGGGACTTATGACTAGGACACTCACCAAAGGCTGCTCTCTTGATTATAATGGAATTATGATGGGGAAATACTTGCTTCTGGTACTAAGATGTTTGCTGCTTTAGTGATTGCTGGGCTGAACTCCTTGAGTTTGGAGTAACACCTTTGGCTCCCCCACAGGTGTGTAGCAGTGCAGTCTGCAGTGAGGTGGTGAGAGCCCTTCATCACCAGTGCAGGGCATCCTGCAAAGTTTCTGTCTGGTCACAGCAGCAGCATCGTGCAACTCAGGTTAGTTGCCACTGGGAACAACAGCTAATGGACTGGATGTCCCTGTTTGTGTCCTACAGGATGATCTGGTAGGAGTATATGACCAGAAAGGATCCTGCTTCTCCTTGGGAGTATGATTAACAGGACACTTACTTGGATGAAGAATCACTTTAAGCCTTTTTACCCCTCGATTTTTTTCCTTGCTTCTCCAGAAGATCAAATCTGAGTGACCAGTAATGTATCACTTGCTGACTTTACAGCACAAAGCATATCCTGGAGCTCTCACCAGGTGTGCACATCACTAACCTTTCCCCAGAACCAATTACTCACATGACAACCTCTTTTTTTGTTGTCTCCAGAGACAGATACTCAGTCCAGGCAGTCACACTGTCGTACGTCTTAGATTCATCAACGATCTTTTGAAACATTGTTCGCTTTCTTTGGGGGGTGGGGAGGAAGGGTTAAAAAAAATATTATGAAAAGAAAAATCTATGAAACAAGGAAACAAATATGTCAAAACCAGGTGGCCGATCCTGGTATTGGTTTAACTCTGCCAGAAGGTTTCCAGTAGTTGCTGTCCTGACACTGATGTCCCAACGAAACCAAGCACCATCATCTGCTCCCTTAACTATTGTAAATGCATTAAAAATGAGTATAGTGGTGAGATATGAGCAGGTCCTTGAAAGTACAAGCTACTGCAAGTTATGTCAGCTGAGAAATGCTTACACCTTTGTTTGCAGTACAAGAAATCTTTTCCTTAAATGTTAAGCAAACTGCAGAAACCTAGAGCTAGCTGGAGTATTTTTAAAGCTACCTGGCTTTATATACTTAGTCAGGCATTGTTAATCTTATTTATATAACCTAAATGTATATTGGGAATTCTGATGAATGATTTATACGCAATATACCCTTGTTTGAAGTGGCATGAGATCTGGAGAAATCTGAGGTTTCAATATTAGCAAAGAGAAGAGTTAGGCCATATCACAAAGTGACTTGTGTATGTGTTCTATCATCAATAATCCTGTGTCTTAGCTCAGTCAAGCCTTTGCAGTTCATGGACCAAGGAGAGCATGGACCAGTTTGCTCTCAGCTGGTGAGGAAGTGGTGGTATATAGATAGATGGTATAATATAGATATTGTATCTCCAGAGTAAGTGTTCTGGGTATTCCAACCTCCCTCAAATTCCTCTTTTTTGGACTGTTTAAATTTTGTGTAATTATACTGCAGTGCAAAACACAGAAGCAGTCTCTGGTCTTGACACAGTATTTTGAAAGCACATTTTGAAAACTCCTCGCTAATTAGGAAGTTATATGTCATTGAGTTTCAGCCTCATGTCCCAGAAAGAAGGCACTGCTCTGAGATTTTGCCTTTTTTGGCCCTTGTGTGTGGAAGAGACTATGAGCTAAACATTCACTTACAATGAACTACTCGTTTCTTGTGTCACTCTGCTCTCACAGAGAAGTTAATATAGTCCTGGACAGTCCACTTGCCATTTATGAGTATTTTCAGATCTGGAATGCTAGGTAAATAAAACCAAACCAAACCAAATCCTGACATTTCTTTCCACAGGGGTTCACATAGCGCCCTGCCTTGTTGGCAATAGAGGGTTAAAAAATAATGTATATGATTTAATTGAGTGGAAGCTCAAAATTCTTTTGAATTATTTGAATTCTCCCACCAGGTCTGAGGTCAGTATTAAAGGCAGCCTCCCAGAGCCAGTGTCTGTGAAGAGAACTGCTGCACTGGTGGGGGCTTTCAGAGCAAAGCATCACATTTGGCCTTTGTAAAGTGCCAGCTGCTTTCTGCCTTTCACACACGGTGTGCGTGACCGACTTACTTGAAGTAGAGCGCCAGGTCTGTTGCTATAATGGCAATTTCCATCAGGTGAATCACATGTTCATGCTGCCTGCGGTTGAGGTTCTGACATATATTCAGTGACTGAAAAACAAAGGACAGGGCACTGATAAAATCCAAGCTCTATGTTGTTATGAGGTCCTGGCCACCTCCCTTTCCCAAGTGTGTTCACTTTTTTTCTTTCAATAGTTCAGCTTGCTCTTCTCATGTGCCAGGGGTGTGAGCCCGTATGCCACATGTAATGCCATTTCCCCTTTAATTCACTGAACAGGGCAAATTTTCCTGAAATTAAAAGTTAGCTGTGGGAATATGTCAGCCTTGGCCCTACCAGAGGGACTACAGGAGAACAACCCTGTATTTAACATATTCCTATGGGGATGAAAATGTGGCTTCTGAAGAAACCAAGACGTGCATTTAGGAAGCCTATGTGCTTTGGTCCTTGGTGAGCATAGAGTCCTTTGGAAATGAGGCAGCTGCAGTTTCTTAGCATCCAAGCCAGAGAAAGGTCTTGTGCTGACAACCCTGTTGTTAATGAAGAACTTCCCTGAAAGGAAATTAGTCATGCTCTTATACTACAGTTCATTACCAACCTCCTCAGAGAGCAAGAACTTTCCAAATTCCAGGTGATGTCTTTCTAAAATAGAGGATCCATGAAGTTTAGCTAAAGGATTTTGAGATCTGTTTGTATAAAGGAAAAATCGAAGACATTAGTGCAGCACTTAAAAATGAAAAGAAGTGTCTAATTTTGTATTTCATTTCTGCCACACATATAAGTTCCATTTTTTAAAAAAGGCTTATGAGTAGAACTTTTTAATAAGTAATGATTTCAGTCTAATAAAAGACTCTTGTGACATTGCTTGTAACTCTTTAGACACTGTGTAAAATAGTCTTTCAACTACAAATTTCACTCCAAGTATTGTTTATGACTGCAGTGTAATTACTCAGCTTAGTAAGTTTGTTTAATTCCTGAATAACTACATATTGATATCTGGTAATAGGAACAGAAAAACCTGCAGTCCTTGGACACCTTCTAAAAAGCAAGGGCACCTGCAATCCTTGGACACCTTACTGAAAAACAAGGCCCTCTTCTATCAAAAACACAAACCAACTTTATTTAACATTTTTCCAAAGCTCTAGGATATATAAGATATAGGCAGCAAGCATTGCAGAAGAGCTGTGATCTGACTACTTTACATTTAAAGTAACAGAGCCTTGACTGGGCAACGAAATTATGCAATTGTTTATCTGTGGCTAATGACTACCTACTGAGAGCAACATTCTCTTTGTTTCTATAGGTATTGAGGACAATGCAAAGCATGGTGCTTTCTCCATAGATGCAGCAAAAATTTGCCATCTTATGTCCAGGATGCTTCTGTTGACATCCTAAGTCTCCTGTAATGCTCAGGATACTGAGTGCCTGCTCTGCACCTGTTCCACATTGTAATGGTAATGTAGACTTCTGCTTTAACTAAGGGAGGTTTGCTAGGAGGTAAAGAAAGCCCCAGAGAGCATGGCAAATTGTCCCCACTGGCCAAAGCATAAGACCAAACACTGCAGCAAGCTGAAATGCAAGGCATCTTGTAAAAGAAGGTTGTCACCCTTGTGTGTTAAACAGAGCTGTACTGGAGTTTGGTGTGATCACAGTGATTCCACTCCAAGCAGGAGCAAAAGAAAATGGTTTGAAGTGGTAAGAAAACGCTTACTTCATTTGGTAGAGGTTGTTGGTTCCCCTGTGGTCAATATCATGGCACAGAGCCGCAGTTACCATTGCAAGGGCTTCGAGGTCAGTGTAGTAACGCTTCAGTTTGCCAGTCTGGAGGGAGAGAATTTATATGCCATATGTTAACATCTCTGACAGGAAAAGGTACTGAGTGGTGACTGCTCTGTGCTGGGGATGTCCTGGGACAGTCCAGGAGGACTGAAAATATTTGTGAACTGAAATGCAGTACACAGTTGACTTAGGTTAAAACAGGGAATCAGCTGGAAAAAAAATATTTCAGACCCAGGCAGGTGCATCTGTAGTGTTTCGATGCGCATGTGCAGGGTTGGCTACCCACTGCTGTAGAAGCCTTGGCCCTAGCATTCACCCAGGCTGTCATAAACTCCCCTCACAGTCACTGGACACAAAGTATTCTGTGAAAAGGCTCTGCATCTTTCTGGGCAATGTGGTTGTCAAGCTGAATCACCCAAAAGATTGTCCACACCTGTGTCTGTTCTCGATGGAAATGGAAAGCATGATTTTGCGTCCATCCCAGCCAGCTGACTTCTGTCTGGCTCTTGCTATCAGAATCTACTGGAAGAGTAGAAGTCCTGTAGTCTCTCTCCTCCACTCTGCAGAAGGATTTAATCTGGAATCTATTCAACACCATACACATCTGTATCTATGAGAATTAAAGCTCTCCATTTATTGGCCAATATTGACCAAAGCTTTCTTCATGTGTAATGCAGTGACTGTCAATTCAGGCAAATGGAGACCTTGTTTAGCAGGACCTGTGCTAGGAGTTACAAAACTTTTTACTACACCAGGATTCGAAGGGAACCCTCTGTATTTCTCAGGTGTGACAGAAGACCTGCTGTAAATAAAGCTGTGCCATAGAATTAGCCAGGGTGGTGCTACCTTACCATCAGGAGCGTGAACATGGTCTGTGCAACATTGAAGCCATGACGCCAGTTGTGGTAAGTTATCTTCCGGTAGCCTTTGCTGACAGAGTACACAAACCTTACCAGAACCTGCCAGTGAGGAAGAGGATGTTAGTGTGGGTGATGAAGCTATGCCTGTTCATCTTGTAATAAGGGTCATGTACAGAAATCATTGATGAGGTTCAAACCAGCAGCTCTGCGGAGGTAGACCAAGAAAGGGATCAGAATATGTAATATCATCAGGCTACCCTGACAATGCTGATAGAGTAAAGCCTACTAGAGGGCAAAAGTGAAATATAGCTATTTGATGCCTCTGGAGTAAACAAGAATCAGCACTGCCTGAAGGAAAAGTGATTTCATCTACTGTTTGTGAATTTATTGAATTTTTCTGTTTATCTAGATTGTCACTTATAAGATTTGTCCCTTTTTCTTGTGATTTATTAATACTCATGTCTCTCTTCAAGAGATATGGATCCGTAGATGCAGAGGTGAATGACATTTATATCACCTAAAGAACTACAATATAGGGCATTAAATAGAAAACTGGTTTTTTTTCCTCTGCAGTTTACTTCTCCATGTGTACTCCCTCTTGTAGCTATGCAGTTTTCTCATTAAAGAGCCAATTATTTATTAAGGAGTATTCATTTCTTAAAATCTCAACTATAAGAATCACTGCTTTTCACAACTCTTCCAGGGGATAGTTGTTCCGGAGTAGATATATTTAATATTTTTGACACTGACATTCTACGTGTAAGAAGCAGAGAGGTAATTCCCATTTACTTCCCTCCCGATTGCCATCCTGCCTTTCCAGGGTGAAAACTCTTCCTGCAGTTACACCCAGATCCCACTAGATGGAAATCGACTTCACATGATGTGCCGAGAAATCACTTCGGGAGCAGCAGAGCTGCTGAAATGCCAGTTTCACAATTCCTGTAGGGTTTTGAACTGCAAAAGTCGCGAGTTCGCAAGTCAGAGCTTATGGGGTCCTCGTTCCCACAGGGTCACGCCGTTCCTGTCGACAGGTTGGTGCCAACTGCGCCAAATGAAGGCATATCCATGTTTGCACGGGGATGAAAAACAAAGGGGCTTGCCAGAGTGTGTTTCGGCATATCTTGGCTGAAAGCTGCAGGTTACGTACTCTAGCAAAGGAAACAGGCAGAGAGGTAGGCACACGCCGTGTCGCGCCTGGGAGCTGTGTTTTTACACTGCGGCTGTGAGAGCCATTGGATACAGGACGTGCAAGCAATGTTTTGCAGAGTCCACCATATAGACCTCATTAGACCTCACAGCAAACCCACATCTGCGGCAGGCAGTGAGGAGCAGAAGACAGCAGAAGTTATGCTCCAATCCCACATGAGAGACTATTCCCTGCCCTCAGCGGGGTGAGGGGGCTCAGGACACACAACCCCCTCCCTGCAAGCCCCCGTGAGCCCAGTCCTGTGGCTGTTCTGTGAGCTGTGCTGGGCATGCACAGGGACCTCAATGCCAGCTGCAGCATGGGTGAGTCTGCTGTACATCCAAGACAGGAGATCCTAGCTTTTGCCAGCTCATACCTCCTGTGGGATCTGGAACTTTTTCACCACGCCAAGCTCGTAGTACATCTGAATGCCACACTTCACCAGCTCTAGCTCAGTGCAGTCAAAATCAGAGAACCTGAACTCATAGATTTCGAACTTCGTGGGCCCCGGAAGTTCTTCTTTCTGTAAGAGAGGTGGGCTGGTTTATTGCTGTGCTGCTTATGTCATTCCTAAGCTTTGCTGAATAAAAATGTATCAGTCTGATGCTGCTTTTCTTTTTGAATATAGCACATAAATAGACTGAAATGAAGCTTTTCATGATAACCCCATTATTGGAGGAAGAGGGAGGGCAGTTTTGTGCTGGAAATATTGTTTCCTGTTAAGCCTTTGATTTTATATAGTTTGAAGACTCAAAATGGGGGAAGACTTACAGCCCTCCTTAATTACTCTGAAAAACAAACCAAGGTGGCTGATGTGTTTCCAGATGGACTTTGAAGCCCTTGAGATAAAAAGGCAGAGAGCAGAGACTCGCCAGGAGCTGAGGAAGGCACATCCTGACACATACTAATGATAGTCTCAAACTCAGGCAGCAAAGGAGGGAAGGGTATGCTTTGCCTTCACCCTTCACGAGGTAACAGCATGCCAACACTGGGAACTGTTCCTTACATCTGTGCAGTCAATATTTGCTTGCCAGGGCTGTTCTTTCCAGCAGGTTCTTACCAGAATGCTTGCCAGCTCCTCTTCATCACACTCACTTGGCTCCTTCCCCAGCTTTTCTCGTGTTGGCTGCAAAAAAACATGAGTGTGTTAAGGAGACAACTGAACCCCCCGCCCCGGACTTTTCACTGGGCAGCTTTGGGGCAATCTAGGGCAGCTCTCATATGCAAATTGTGCTTCTTTCCTGGACCTTACTTCAATTTCTTGTCTTTCAACACATTTTTCCTGGCAGTGTTCTCCCCTTCCTTGATTTTGTTTTGTGTTTCCCTCGCTTGCAAATGTCCTCCTAGAGCCGATGTCGCAGCTGGCTCCTCTAACTTCACATCCTCAGCACAAAGGAGGTTTTGAGGAATAAATCAGTTTCTGTTCCACTCCTACAGCCCTGCCCTGAGTAGCACCTCCAAGGCTGCCTTTGTTGAGGAAGTTAGAAAGAATATAGTTGCACAGTGTGCCAAGGTGGAGGGCAGACCACAGAACCAAAAGAAAGACTCGTTCTGCCCCTGTGCAGTTACTAGGGCCCAGGTGCTGCTGCCGCATCATGGTGGCTGGAAGCATCACTGTGAAATGGGAGACCTGTGTCTGTGCCATATGTTGTGGGCCAGGCTAGTACACTTGGGTGTGAGCTCCACATAGCAAGGCATTACCAGAATTTCCTGGATTTCATCCTTGTCACATTTCACGTGGTAGAGCACCATGTCCTGAGCAATGTCCTTACGGTTCTCCAACTTGTTCATCTTATCATATGTGTCTGTGTTGAGTACAGACCAACCCAGGAACTGTGTCAAGGACTTGGTAAGGGGAAGAGAAGGAAACAGAGAAATAGCCATAACATCTGCTCCTCAAAGACACAGAAATATGACACTGTATGGTACATTTTTAAAGAAACACAAACTCGACTTTGTCCAAAATTCTAGCAATGAGCAACCACGTCTTTGCTCCTAACTGTGACTTGCTCCTCAGCAAAGCAACTCCCCTGCTATTGAATCTGCCAGGCCATGAGAGCACCGAGTCTGTGAAGGTTGTACTCTGTCCAGTTCAGAGTACAGAAAAGCATTTCTGTGTTTCTGCTGGTGTCTCCACACCTGTGGAAATGTTTCTGTCACAATGGTGACAGCAGATCAGAAGCTCTCACATCAAAGGAGAGCAAGGTGGTCTCATCACCTTTCACATGTATTTACTCACATCCTGTGCTTGCTTTCAACTTTTTTGCTGTCCAATGGCCAATTCAAACTGATTTTTTCCCCATGCTCTTTTTGTTTGATAAGAAAAGCCTGTTTCAGGAAATGTCTTGATTGATAACAGGTGTCAAGAGCTAAATACTTATATTTCATTGAAACTAGCATAGGAACATTTCTAAGGAGCAAGGTCTTTAATCACAGCCACTGTTGGTGGATTTAATAGCTGGCCTCCCTTTTTTATCCTAGCTACATAGATAATTTCTGTGTCATTTTTTGTGGGACTTGCCCAGCCAGTGAGAGCCAGCTGGCAGGTATGTGAATACAGGTCAGAATGGTTGTGTTGGTGCACAGTAGCTGCTCATGGCTAGGTGTACAGTCCAAGAATGCTGAAAAAAAATCACAAGAACATAGTTGGGTTTCTCATACCAAACTCCCCCAGTGTTCCAAACAGTTGCTTTCAAAATTTTCAAGCTGATGTATAACACCTCTCTAAGTAGCAAAGATATCCACTTAGCTGCAAAATACTTGGGATGCTTTGCAGGTGTACATGGAAAAATAGTGACCTCTTCAACTATATGAATTTCTTCCAGAAAGACACTATACCTCCATGAGAGTTTCATCCTGTTCATCAAACGGTTTCCCATCTTTTCTGTTATAAAATGTGACAACACCAACAATTTCTTCTCTTTTATTCACTATTGGCATGGAGAGAACGTTTTTGATAGTCCATCCTGATTCATCTAGAGGACCTTCCTTGAAGCAACAGCAAGCAGAAGGACATCATGAACTTAATACGTTTTACATATTATGCTCATGTAAATACACGAGCACTCCAGTTTTACGTTCAGACTAGAGGCAAAATAAGTATTTATATGCCTAATATTGACTCTACATTACATTTCTGCAAAAAAAATAAAGTTGAATCCTTTCTAGAATGGGAAGTTTTCACGATACCTGAAAGTTAAACATCTCATCTGCAGCAGCATTCATAATGTTGCAAATCTAGGGGATCACACAAAAGAAAAAGTATTACAATATGGGCAATGAGAAGTTAAACTGCCAAAACAAAGGACTGAATTGCTGAGAAAGCAGAATGAGTATTATTCATCTCAGAAGACTTCAGGAATCCCAGGGTAAGTACTTACAAATCCACTTTCAGCCACATAGGCTGGCAGTCCAGTAACTAGTGCCCAGTGATCCGGGGTAGGATTTCTAACAAAAGAAAAATGTATAAGGGAAATTAAAGGTATATGTTTACTGAAGAAAGATCATGGAGCTGAAGTGTGTTCAGCTGATTGTATAATCCAGGTTTAGACCTGGAACCCCCAGTCCATAAATTGTTCTGTTACTTTCAAAGGATCTATGTGCACAAGCAAAAATTTTCCACATAAGTAAATACTTTCCTTTCAAGGATTCAAAACAAAATAACTGATAAAATATCAGTTTGCAATACATAAAAATTCATTCCTAGGAATGAAGGCCATATCTCAGACCTTCAACACAGAGAAAGATAAAAAGAGATTCCTGGCTGAGGATGTCTGCCAGTCTGAACTTTGAACACTGCTGTACCCAAGAAATGGGGACCTTTTTTGCAGCACATACTCTAGTGTAAAGCAGTGTTACTGGAACTGGGGGAAACCTCTCTTATGTCAGATTTGCCTAAGCTGCCCAAGGCTCCTCTGAAAAATTCAATGGCAAGAAGAGAGGGCAGTTCTTGGAAAGGACTCCCAATGTGTCAGGATGGGAGAGAAGGCCCGAGGTAGCCTTAAGATAGGGTCAGTGATAGAAGGAGTGGAGAAAAGCAAGGAAACTTCATCACAAGAGCGTCCTGGATGAGGCTCAGCCACTGACATAGGGAAGGCGTGGAGGAGAGTGATGTCTCTGCCTGGCAAGGACGGCAGAAAACTGCAGGCAATCAGGGCAGCTCACTTCTCCATCTGCAAAGAATCACTGGTTGCAGTGAATTTTGGAGCCTGACTTCCAAGTCAGGATCCCAATGCCCTTTAGGAAATCTTTGTCACGCAGAAATGTGAGTTGAAGCACCAACTTACATTCTGACTCTTGATCCTTTACGTTTCTCCACATGGATGTCTTTAAAACGTGGGGAACCTTGTTTTTAGCTACACCCTGAGTCGGTACCTAGCATTCAGAGACTGGGCACTTACGGGATGACTTTAATGTCTTCTTTTCCATGTAATATGTAATCAATGACCTTGTAAAAGACTATTTCCTATAAGTGAAAAGAGCGGTGTTAAAATGAGTGGTGAGGCAACCCATCCAGAGAGGAGAGAGTTAAAGAAATCTTGTTTTGACATACCCTGCCATCCGGGGTTCGAGGTCCAGAGTAGGGAGGTACTTCTCCCAGGAGGACTGGCCACAGGTCAAAAAACTCCTGGTTTTAAAATTTTAAAAGTATGTTTAGAGTAGAAAAGTGTATTCTGTCTCAAGCCTCAATGTAATCATTGCTCTACCATGCTGGGTTTGGTTTTGTGTAAACAAGGCATGAAATAATAAAACTAATTCAATACTAGGCAACAGAATGATAACCAGATATCCAAATCTGGACATGTCAGGTGCATTTATATGGCTGCATATTACCATATACTGCCTATACACAGAGTGCTGATTTATTCAGTGAGCAGTGAGCACTGGCTGTACTCAGAGCAAACAGATGTGACAATGTTTTTGTATTCTTAATTTTCCAAAGTGTGACTATTGCCTGACCTACTACTTGCCAGATTGAAAAAGCAAAATACTTCTTTTGCTCTTTTTTCTTATGCTGCATTATAATGTTGATCAAAGTGTCTTTAGCTTGCACTAATAATCTTTTACTATACCTCTTCACAAGACAATATGCTGCAAGAGCTCTGTCAACAAGACAGTCAGCCTGGCCATGAGACAAAGAGGGCTCCACTGGCAAGGATGCTATGTAACTCCCACATAAAGTTTGCCAAAGGTGCAAACTATCAGACCAAATCAGAGGTAGCTTTGATTCTGTCAGCTTGTTTTCATGAAGCCAAATTTCATCTAAAAACCTGGATATCATGAGCATAAATGAGTCCTTGAGGAAGGAGGCTGTTTGGTCACAAGTCACTTTGTGATATGGCCTAACTCTTCTCTTTGCTAATATTGAAACCTCAGATTTCTCGAGATCTCAGAGACACTCCAGACAAGAGTGTATTGTGTATAAATACACCCTTGTTTGCTGATGGTTCCACAGGTGTTTCACTATACTTCCAATACCCACAGACTTTGTGAGGTTTTGTTTGTGCTGGAGACTTTGACCAGGATTGCCAAAGTCAGACACCTCTTCCCCTCCTCTGTTTTCCCAGCCTCCAACAGTCCCATTTCAGTGATAAGCTCTTCCCCTTTCCTCTGATTTCATTAACACATTATCTTAATCTTTGCACAGTAAAAAAATGCCAAGCAAAGTAGGAATAGTGGCTGAGGGTTAGCTTGCACTTTTACTGCCTCAGTAAATCTTCTCTGCATGCATCACCCCTCAGTGGATAACAGCAAGCAGAAAAATCCACAGCACACATGTGAGTACTCACCTTCTGCTTTGTCATGTCCAGGAGACCGACTGAGTATCGGTCACAGTTCAAGTATGCCCTCACTGTATAAAAAGCCTTGTGGAACTGCCTCTCAATGTCTGTCAGTTCCTCAAAAACCTTATTAGCTGACCACAACAGTACCTGCAGGATAAAATCAAAATGTAAGCACAGCATTTCTCAGAGAGATGGACTTCTCAAATGTTGGGTTACAGTTCCTGAAAAGTGCAGGAGACTTACACCGCTTGTTTGCACTGGGAATTACTAGGGAGAAAGAGTCAGGTCATCACAGTGTTATGTAGGAGTCAAATGTTACCAATATAGCACAAAAAAAGTAGTAGTGTCAGGCAAAGAGCTGTCCCCACTTAAATGTTATACGCATTAGTAAAATGTTGCATCCAAAACCAGTTAACACAAAAAGCATTGCAAATTCCAGAGGCTGCTGTTTGAAATATCTGAGTTAACACTTTCCTCAAAATGTTTGAGCAGCTGTTTCATGTGTGCATCAGCCTATGATACTTTTCCCCATCTTCTGGTACATTCTACAGATGTACCTTTAAGAAAGCTGTTGCTATTAGGCTCTTTCATTTGTAAAAGCAAATGTTACACAAATACTGCTCTGAAATGGTAAGGAAGTCATCTACACTCTTGCTTAGCTTGGTTAATGCATGTGTGCCTGTATCCCAGGTGTGTGTCTGGCTTTCTGAGTGGAGGACATATGAGGAGCTGTGCTTCTGAAGCACTGAAACTGCAACTTGAAGCAGACTGGACCTGTGCTTTCAACAAGAAATAGTGTTACATGGCAACAACTGGAAAAAGTGTGTCTCACCTCTTCATTGGGCACTAGTAGATATTTTTGAGCAATTCTGAGCTGCACTGGTCTCTGTTTCTAATCCATAAACTGGGACAACTCTGCCACTTGTATGAAGTCTGAGTTGTTCAGTGTCAGCATGCCTCAAATAGGATAATGGCGTCATACAAACCATTAGATGAAAATGAGCAGCAGTTTAGCTTTTTGGCACTTTACAGCATGCAATAAGAACTGAAAGCCACAAGCCTGGTGAGAGGGACTGAGAGAAACAGCTGAAATATATCTAAGTCAAGGAATGATGTAAAGAAGTTGGTAAAAATGTATTATATGGTCATCTAATAAGACTTTTACACAGTATCTGAGCACAAGCAGACTGACCTGTCTTTGCACAAGCCATTTTACCCACAGTATCACCCTGTCTTTGCTGTTGGGATTTGCAATATTAAAATCCTAGACCACTTTTGAGAATGTCATTTGCTCACTCTGTACTTCAGTACTTTAAATTCTAACACAATGATCTATAACAATTTCACAGAGCCCTAAAGACATGTATTAGTCAGAGGTTTGACAACTGAGCTGTTGGCAGAACTAGAGCAGTGTGTGCTGCGTCTTCTTCTTGCTTTCCTCCCTTTGTGTGGGACCTGCTCAGACAGCAGCAATATATGAACACAGGACTCTTGAGTCCACTCCTGGTGGTAGCATTAGGCCTTCCACCTTATGGGTCTCCACTTTGTCTTCTAGCCCCTTCCTTACCCTGACTAGTCCTACTGCTAAGCTCTCAACAGAAAAAAAACTTTGCTAGTTCTACTTTAGTTTTACTACTTTTTATCTATTTATCTACTTTTTAACTATTCATCATTGCTGGTATTACTGGACCATCATTCATGTTTTTGATAAATGATAAAATTAGGCAAAGCATAATAAATTAATTAGAAAGTATAAGTACTGTCCCAAAGCTCCAAAATAAACTTTCATTCTGCACCCATTTTGCTAAGGCATTTATTCTCCATGGCAATCCCATTGGAGAATAGAGTATGGCTGCCATGAAGCACAGATGCAATTCCATGTCCTCTTGAGTGACAACTACTGCCTGCTGCACAAAGTGATTGCAAGGATTCACATCTATCCCAATAAATCTGAAAGTTCTACTGTAACCTGGGAAAGTAATGGTGCCAGAATTTAAATCCAGAATATCCTAAACCCCTAATATATGTTCTTTTCTACTGATGGAGGCCAATAAAATATGCATGTGACAGCAATTTTACTGGCTCTTAAGAGGAAATTTGGTAACACTTTTAATGAGCAGACAAGGGGAAAATACCACATTCTTAAGTGTTTCAGAAAATCTCTTGGTGCTGCTGTCTGAAATGATGAAATGATCCAAGAATGCTTCACAGCCTCGAGTCAACAAATCACCTAGAGGTCTGTCCTGCTGAAACTGGTGCCACTACATCAGGTCCTGCAGTTTTGCCAATAGCAGAAGAAAGAGAGAGTAATGAAGGACTCTGGGAAAGAAGCAGTATCTGAAAGCAGTTGTGGGCATCTCTTTATTTTTGCTTTTCAGGGACAAATCTCTGAAGAAGACCAGATTCACACTTTAAATCAGAAGAATGTATTACTTTGATTTTGAGATAGCCAATCTGCATTTTCACTCTTACCTGGCCTCTTCGAGTCTCACAGTTGTGAAGATAACTCAAGTGATAAATTTTCAAGTTCAAGGATGCAAAATTCAGATACTTCAGAAAAAGCTGAAAAGGCAAATTGTGAGATTGAATTGAATGCAGTAGCAACTTCATATGTACTGTATTTCATAACACTGCTTTACAAGCATCAAGGTAATTTCCCAGCATAAATGCTTTGCTTTGCACTGTCATGACATGAGGCTTATCCCACTGTACCTTCCCTGAAAGATCTGAGATAAACATCCCCATTATAAGCCTCTTTTATGAGACTGTGAGTGCTCTTAAGGGAAACTCACACCAGCAGAGCTTCACTAAAGAAGGTATCACTAGGGTAAAAGTATCTCTGTTACATGACAAAAGTAAAGCTCTTTGATAGGAATTCAGCTACTGACCACTTACTGTTTCATCAGAGCTGGTGAAGTGTGGGCCATTCAGCTTATTTATAGCCACAATGACAGCAACCAAGTCTTTGCCATTCAAGATGGGTGTTGCAAGGATGTTTTTTGTAGTGTAGTCGGTAAGCTCATCAACAAATGGGCTGAACTGGGCACACTGTTTAATAGAAAATTTATGGATAAGCATTTTTCAAAATGTGTCTTGAAACCAAGTCCAAGCACAGCCCCTCAAAGTAAGCTGCCTAAAGAAAGTTTTGCTTAAAAATTACTGAGGAAAAGAAATGAGTTAGTAGAAAATCGGACCATGTACAGATGATTAAGCTAATATCAAGAGTAGAAGATGTGGCTTTTAACGGCAACACATGTGCTTTTAAGTTTCTGTGAAGATCTTGCCAATCATGACCTTTAAAATGTCACTCTCAGAACAAGGGGGCTCTCCACTGGTTATTCTCAGATCAGTGGCGTTCTTCATGGTACCTCCTCCATCCTTTCCTCTGACTTCTTGTTAGCACTGCAGAGTGGGTACAACCAAGTAGCACAGCATAGCAGCAGAGTATAAACCAGTTCAGTCACTGGCAAGTTCACGCATCCTCATTTTTCTTCTACTTTTACCATGAAGCGTGTTGCCAGCTTGCAGCATATACCCCTAGTTTCTCTTAAAAAGCCGAGAAAGAATAGTCCAGGGAAAACAGATGGCCAATTGCTTCACCTGCACAGGGCCTTATTGATACCATCATCACCTGCCATGGGGGAGTGCAGGGATGGTCTTGCTGACCAAAGATATTCTCCCTGCCCAGGTGAATAAATTGTCATCTATAAGTCGTTCTGTTTGGGTTAGAAAAAGGCACACAACTCTGATCATATTCAGAAGGTTGCACCAGAAAGAATCATCACTCCCTAATGAATCTTCTCCCCATACCTTACCCATTGTTGGCCTTTTCTGCCAAATGGGCTAGACCAAGCATTTAGTCTCTGGGTCTTCTTCAAAGGACTTGTATTATGGCAATGTCTAAAAGCACTAAAACTGGAGTGCAGCACTTAGCTCACAGATCTGAAATCCTCCCCTGTATTTGGAGAAACATCAGAAACAAAAAAATAACATTTAAGTCACATTCTGATGCTTCCCTCAACACCAACAATATGCCCAGCAAAAAAGAACCCAGGCTGCAGAACCAAAACAGTGTCTCAGTGTGTTCTGTGGAAGACAAGGAAAGATTTGCTGAGATATTCCTGCACTGAGCGACAAATGAATGAATAAACAGATGGTCTCTTTGTAACTAGCAAACAATAGATGGAGTAATCCCAAATGCCATATTTGGGTCACATGGATTTTAGTTTATATCTATGATTAGAACAAGCCTGCCATCCACATTTACATGACTGAACCAGAAGTATGGGGAGTAAATACTGTCATGAAGGCATAAATAGAAAACATTAAAATCCTTCAGGTCTCTCCTGATATTACAGATTGCAACTTTTGCTGAAAGAGTTTTTTTAGTCTAAGATTGTCTCTTGTTGCTTCTGATGAAGATCGCCCGTACACAGCTTGCAGTTAACGTACCTCTCTGGGGTCCACTCTCTGTTTGATAATGATGCCTCTAAATGCCCTTAGCTAAATCTTCGTCACAGCAAACATTTTCAAAGTTCTTTTGTCGTGGAAAGCCCTCTTTGGACTCACTGTAAAGAATTTCTATGTCTTTGCCACTTACTCATAGAATATAAAATTGCATGGAAAATTCCATGTGCATTCAGTGCAGATCTGACTACTTCATTCTCCTGTGCTGGACTAGATGTGATTTTTTTTTTTTCGTTAGACAGGCAAGGTGTAGTGCACTGTTTGCAGGCATTAAGACCTAGTGTAATAAACGTGCTTCATTCCACCTCACCCCATAAATGAAATGGGAAGCAACTTTCAGTCTTGCTACTTGTATCGAGTACACAGCTACTACACCGTAAGGGCTTAGACTAAGCACTGTGGTGTGCTGCTGCCTCTTGACCCCTGTGAGCCTCTCTTCTACCTAGATAATAAGTAAATGGCAAACATACCTCACGGACATCCTTGATATTCATGGTTTTCTTGGTCTGAGCAACATGGCCGACAATGCCTATGTCCAGTGGATAGACAATCTCGCAGTCTGGGGCGACCAGGCATTCCTCCAGAGTACTTCCTTCTTGGATGTTGAAAAGCCTTGTTGCCAGTTCAGGAGTGCCATTTCTCTGCCTATACATGAAGAGACTACAGCGGTCAGCATGAATAAGGGACCTGATTCTTCTCAAGGTCTTGAAAACAACTTTCTCCATGTTGATGCTTTCTTGCATGTCTTGGATCAACTCAAAAAGTATTTCACTCTCATTGTTATCCCAGGACTCTGTTTTTAGTTTCTTCTCAAAATACTGCTTGGCAAAAGCAGGGTTGCCATCAAGAAACTTCTCCACGTCGTCTTCACTAATGCTCATTATGAATGCCCTGGATCTTGTGGGTAAGTAGTAGTCCAAAGATGGGCAAGCAGCACTCTAATTTTTCATGTGTCTCTTAAATTTTTGTAACAGAAGATGCTACTTCTGGATTAACCAAGTTTGAAGTGTCCCTGCAAAGAGAGCTTGTCATCAGGAAGACGTATTCCTTTATAGTGCTGAAGGTGAGTCTGTGGGAGGACAGATCTTCTCAACCAAAGAGATTAGATGAGCTCTACAAGAGCTTTGGGTCAACTTTCCTCTTCTTAATCTAACTGCAAACAAAAACTGAGTACTCACAATGTCTAAAACACTGTCCTGTCTCTTGATAAACATAACACTTACTGAAACAATTCTGTTGAGGCAGCAGCAACAGGGAAGGAGTGCATCTCCTAACATTGAAATAAGCTCTTTAAAGTCTAATTAAATATATACTGCTTGGGCCTAATCCTTGGCTAACAAGGTGACCATCTTATTATTTCTGCTCTCCCAGCTCCCAGCAATAGTAGGAAGTACATTCTTCACGAAATAACTCAATGGCCAAAATAAAAATAGTGAAGTAACACTGCTCTTTTAGGAGTCTCTCTACTATTGCATTGCTCCTGTAAGGGTTGTTCTCTGAAGGAAGCACCAATCCTGAATGCTTTAGTTCAGGGTTTGAACTGAATTGGCAAGGTCTACCGTCTTTGTTTCTTGCTAGCAAGAGCCACGACAGGAAAACACGCCTCTTAGTGGCATCCATATAGAAAGGAATCTGGAGATCTTCTGTTTGGGGCTGCTGAATTGAAGCACTCTGAGGAAATGTGGGAAGCCCAGCAGACAAAATGAAAACAAACACCAAACAAAACCCAAGCAAACTGGGAAGGTAGAAATATTTCCCTCATCACTATCAGTGGAGAAAGGGGGAAAATTATGGCTGTGAGGAGCAGGAGATGTTTCACATTAGTGAAGCCACAACACTGCAAACAGCAGGTTTGGGTCAGTGTGATGCTGGGAGGCAAAGTGGTACAGAGGCCATTACACTTCAGAAGAATTAAACAATGCACAGGAGATTTCATTACTGGAGAACAAGGGTGAATCCCATCTACTACATTGCCGGAAAATAAGCAAGACTGACCTGCTGAAGGAGTAAGGATAAGGGCCCAGGCTGCCTGTGTCTATGAATATTGTCACTTCTCTCAGGAGTGGTTCAATCCAGCCCAAATGTAAATGTGGAAGCCTAGGAGGAAAGTGGCTTGTTGTAGTAATTCTCAGCCAGGATATTAAAATAGAATTATTGCTCAAAAAGACTTAAAGAAGGTGATATGTGCCACACTTTCTTCCACAATGATGTTCCAGCAGAGGAACAAGGACCTTCTCAGACGTGGCATGGTGGAGGGCTGCTCCAGGCCTCCAGAATGGGGTGCATGAAGCTTTTTTGTGAGGACTGTCCCAAGCAGAGGGCTTGGTGGCAACAGGGAATTTTAGTAGGGGCGGCAGCGCTTCAGGTTGCAGGCTGTTCATCAAGGTTTCACATGTTGCAACAGTTTTCTTTGTACAAAGGGTGGCAGAAAGAGCAAGAGGCAATTTTCTTTGATTTTGACTGGAGGCAACAGCAAGAACTAGCAGAGAAATGAAGGTGGAAGACAGCTCAGGTGAGTGAGACCATGAAATGAAAAAACAGGCCATTATGTGTTCCTGTTAATCTTAAACAAGAGAAAAGCTGGCAGAAAATGTGTAAGTGTAGTGGAATTATTGAAGATGTGTATAAAAATACCATGAACGAGTAAAAATGGAAAGTCAGAAAACTCAAGATCAAACATGAGGTTAAATTAGGAACAGGAAAAGCAAGGAGTATTTTCCGTTTATCATATAGGGAAGGGCAAGAATATCAAGAAAAGTACTGAAGAAATGAAGTTTTTAGAGGATTGTGTAAAGTAACCTCTAAACTCTTAATTACTTTTTCTGACAACTAATGGAGGATTTTCTGAGATTTTGAAAGTCTGGGAAAAAGCAGATGTAATGATCCTTTCAGCAAAACAGGAAAAAAGAAAGAACTGGAGAATTCTACAATAGATCATTCTTTAATTTGGTTTCTGAGGAAATAGAGAAACAAACCTGTTTATCTACATAACTAGAGGAGACAAATAAGAGCCAGTGTGACTTTGTCAAGAGCAAACTGTGTCATACAGCGTAGTTTCCTCTATGGCAGAGTCAGAAGTGTCTGGACAAAAGGAAAGTAATGGCTGTCACAACTCTTGACTGATGAGGAAATAACACAATAGATATTTTGTGTCTTACAGTGAGGGCTTAGATGAGATAGTGAGAAGGTGTTGGCAAATGTTTTTGAAAGATGAATAGTTTGTTTTAGTAGCTCACTAATGAAATGGATAATTTCTTGAGTAGGATTATCTGTGGAGGCTTTAACAGATGTAGAACATGTCAATATTTCCACTGATAGGTGTAAAAATATTAAGCCAGTGAGTAAGCCATGGTCAGGTGTCTGTAAACGTGTTTGCGCACCATCTTAAAACTGAATACAGTTGTGTTCAGGACGAGAGGACTAGAATTCACCAAGGAGGCATAGAAAGTCCTACTTACATGGAAAGCAGTCACCTGGCAAATTCATGGGGATAGGCCACTACCTCAGCTTAACAAAGGCTGCACAGTGTGTCAAGACTTCCAGGCAGAAGGAGGTGTACGTCCATTAGGATGAACCTTCTGTTGCATAACAGATTATGCCATGTTGTTCTAAACAGATGTCTCTTCTGGAATACACTGGGAAAATGTGACCTTTGAGGAAAGACTGAGGTTTCTGGTTTCTCCTGTCTCTTTTTGAGTCATCTCTTTTCTAACAAAACAGTCCCCAGTTGTATAAAAGGCTATGGCTAAGAAAAAAGGAACAGTCGGTTCTGCATAATCGTATAGGACGGTAGATTTTAGACCTGCAGAGAAAAGCCTTCCAAAACAGTGGGAAGACATTGCTCCCACCTTATCTAAGATACCCTTAGAAACAGGGGTGTCATCCTTTTTCCCGGGAAGCATTTCTGGTCAGAAGAGATGCATGCCAGCCAGCTGGAACTGATACAGACAAACAACTTCTTAGAGATGGAGGGAAACATATTTTTCTGTGGGTCCAGCCTTCCTGCCCATGGCCTGTCAGGCCAGTTATATGTAAGGAAACCATTGCTTGTACACCAGTAAAAACTCATTTGCAGCTGTGTAAACCTCCCAGATGGGAGTAATTTTATTTATGACTAACACAAGGAAAGCTGGAGACTGCCTTCTGCCTTTCAATGTCTCTCCTCCAGTAGCAATCTGGGACCTTCCAGTACGTGGTAAAATACAAGCCTTGTTTCATCCCACAGTGGCAGGGAGGAATAGGGTTAAAGTAAAACCAATTAAATGTCTTTCAAGGGGACTAACACATTTTGGATTCTGGTATCCCAAAGGAATAAAGTTTCGTCTCACCAGGTCTTTGAAGAAAATCTGAAGTGAAGTTTAGCTCTTCTTACGGTCCAGCATATTGTTGCCTGGCAGTTTTTACGATCCATTGGATCCTCCTTGTACCAGGTCAAATTTGTGGAAGGAGAGAAATAGCCACTTCTCAGAAATGTTTAAAAGTCCAGGAATCATAGGAATGATCAAATGTTCAGGAATGATATGAAGTGGATATCACAGGACAGAGCTATGCAGTTAGAGGATGTACTGAGGATGCCCTACATCTGAACAGAAGGCCCTTAGGGCTTGGCAACATGTGGTGCTTTCGTGACAGAAAAAAAAGGTTTTTTGAATGTACTAAGGGTTATTAAAATTGTTGTATGTGCTTTTCAGCTGTGATTTGGGAGCTGAAAAATTGCAAAAACATGACCTATTCCTATTGAATCAAAATAGGCACTCTTTTGGATCCAAACCTTCCAGATATTCATACTTCATTTGGTGTGAAAGTTTATGTTCAGTTCAAGATAAGTGCTTTTGTTTCAAAACATTTGTAAGAAAAATGGTGTCTGACCATGATACTCCAGGCTCCAAATATGAAAGATCCAAGATCAGTTTCTGCTTCTCCACTCAGGGTTTGAAATTTAGCAAGAAAATTTCCTCTTAACAAGGAGGAAGAATGAAGGTCCTAATGTACAGATGTTCATAGCTGCAGAAGTGGAGAAACTGAGGTAGTATTTCTTGAGGGAAGCCAGGGCCGTGTAATTGCCATGCAATTGAAACCATGCAGGACTGGCAGGTGGAAATCTAAATGACTTTTGCAAATGGAGCTAGCAGGACCAGAGCAACCCTTTTGTGGGCTGATGTACTCAGAATTAAAAGCATAACGCAAAGAGGCCTAAGTGTTCCCTAGGCTTTCAGGGATATTCAAGCGACACCATGACAGCCATTGTTGGCATAACAATGATAACTGAGGTAGATACAGTCTAAGCTTGCAATAGGATAATGTTCTTTGAATGGCCTTAGGCAGACAATGGAGGATTTTGGAGGAGGATAAGGCTGCTATTTTAGGAAACTTGCACTAGACTGTCACACAGCATAATAACATCTGAACACGTGTGGTTTCACAGACTTGTTTCCAATAGCTTTAAACACAAATTGCAGAATTGGCATTGCTATGTCACATGTCAGTAGATGTCATTGAAACAGTGTTCCAGTTGGAAACCTTAAATACTTAAGCTGTACCAAAGGCTTGGCTGGTAGCTGGGAAAACAAGGTGGAGTTTCAGGGACTAAAATTTTTCCCCTCCCAACAACTCATATGACAGTCTCTCCCCAGTCCTAGCATGAAAACTACTGAAAATTTGTGGAGTAAAATCATCTGGCTGATGTCGTGCAAAACGTACTGCCCAGGAAAAGCAGTAATGTTAGGGCCATTTATGGGGCCGTGTCCAAAGCAGTGGGGGCAAACACTGCCCGGAAAGCAAAAAGAGGGATGGGACGTGCTGAGGGTGTTCAGGCTGCTAAGATGCTTTGTGTTCCTTCTACATGGGAACATTGTTTTACCCCCTAAACAAGAAGCTGTGGGGATGGGAGCTGCAAGTGTCTAATCTAATTTGATTAGACATTATCCTTACAGGATGCTGTATTGACAGCTATACTCAAACCTTTCTGACCCACTCATCTGTTGGCATAACGAGATTGCAGCTTATCTGATTTACCACATAATATTCTCACGCCACCTGCTTCTATACAAGAATAAACTTTCCTGCCTGCAGCCATAGGATCAGAGGATCAGAGCCATGTCTCTTGCCCCTCCTGGGCCAGGATCTTCTTCTGTCCCCCAAAGTCTGGCCCCCTCCTTCAAGGGGGATTGCTGCACATGGATTGTCACTTGTCACATGGAGGGCTGGCATGCAAAAGCTTATGGCTCTTGCTCAGCATACACCCCCTGTCCTTCCCCTCTGTGGCTCTCCAGGGACCTCTAGATGCCACCACAGCCCAACCTTGCCACCTGGGATCTCACCCTAGACTCTGCTGGGCCCCAATCCTGGCCTGTGGTCCCAGCTAGTGCAGCCACCAGTGGGTGGGATATTGCCACAGCTTCCCTGTCTACACACGTGGTCAAGCTGGCTGGGGCCGGACTGGGACAGAGTGCACCTGGGCCAGTCTGGGGATGGCACCAGGCTGGGGATGCAGAGATCAGGGCTTCCCTTCATCACAAGCTCAGGGGCTGGAGAACCTCCTCCAGCCTGGGCAGGCACTGAGTCCTGCCCCTGGAGCTGCTTGGAGCCTGACAGAGGTGCAGGTTGGCAGCCATGGGGACAAGTGACAGCTGGGGCACGTGCATGAGCACAGCTTGAGATGTATTTGTGGTAGTGCAATCTGACTATCACAGAAACAGCAACCTAACTCACACAGAGGAGCACAGCAGCAGACTCTAGCTCTGCAGACAATGCAGTTAAGTAGTAGCTGGTTATGTTAGGGCTGTATTTCCTTCCTTCCTTGTATTTCCATAGCTGAGTTGTAGCCAGATCATGAAATGTTTGCAATAATGCATAAATCCCTTGCACTTTTGTGTGGAGGAGAAAGTGTGCTGCTGGCAGTCCAGTTGCAAAGGACAAACACTTTGTCATATTTGAGCTTGCATTTTGGCCAGAATGTTGACTCCACCTTGTCATGACAAAGGAACATCAGCCCTCAATTTATTAATTCCTTTGGAGAATTATCTTAAAAGTAGCATATAACCTTTTGTATTGCATTGGTGAATGGCAGGAATTAGTCAGAGATTTCCATCCGAATGGTTCTTGTAGAAGGGGCATGGACTTCCGAGAGCACACAGGTCAGTTTGGTGTTTGTCAAGTCTGATTATTACTATTCTGAGAGATATTTATGAGGAAATGTATCTCTGCCACACCAGAAGACTAGAAATGTACCTGAGCCTGTAAATCACCCCAGGCTGGATGTGCCTTCTTGACTTCCTCCTTCTCTATATGTTGTAAATATGCACAGATTCTCTTATTCTTAATTTCATTGAGAGACAGCTCTGTTAAAAAATATTACAATACTGTAGCAGTGGCAATTTCTGCCATAAGCGTACGTGAGTTTATTGTGTTTCAATTGACAGATTGTATCCAAAGCTCTTAGCACTAATCACTGGACCTTGAATAAGAAGATTACTTCATTCATCAAATGTTCTATGAAGATGAAGGACTAAAAAGATCTTTAAACTCTTCTCAAACCAAGCCGTGTGCACAACATGCTTCCTTCCTAAGTTTCTTCCCAAAATGGTCTGGGTATGGAATTAAGGAAAGCACAATGGTGTAGGACATACGAAAACTCTTAGAAGGAACACTAATGACACGAAATATGTGCTCAGATGTACCCAGAAGTAAGTTTGCTTATGCAGTCTCATGAAGAAACAATGAAGAAAAGAGAAGATGCTCCAAGGAAAGATTTGCAGAAGTTTGCAGAACAAGAGGACAGTGTGACAGATGAGGGAAACTATTTGTGGGAAAGAGAGGGAAAAAAGACAGCAGAATGGTTAGCAGAAAAGGAAGGACGTGTAGAAAATTATTCTAATTTCAAGAGTAATGGAAGAGCAAGTAATGAGGAATTAAAAAGGGCTACTGAGTCTATAAAAAGCTGTGGAACCAGAAGGGTGGGAACAACCATAGCCGCCATGGGTAAGAAAAATTCAAGCCGAAAAATCACAAGGAGAAGCTGGGAGTGTCTGTGTAATCTCAGTGCACCTGTCAGAACAGTATAAAGAGGTTTGCAGCACTAGCAGACACAAGGGTGCAGCAAAGAGGAAGCAAGTACTCATATTCCAGAGACCAGCAGCTGGAGTGGTCATACAGGAGTTTCACTGGTCCTCACAGGAGCGACCACAGCTCCCCAGGCTAGGCCTGCAGGCACAGGATTTCAGGGAATCCTGCAGAGGTTTTGGTGATGTTAGGTCACACTGTGGCCTGCCTCCTCTTCCTTCTCTTCTTGTGGGCAGAGGGATGCTTAGTGCCCTGTTGCTACAGCGGAGGTGGCTGCTGTGGTGGTATTTTTAATGGGCCTCTCTCTTTGAGGCAACCCTGCAATTTTCAGTGTTTCCAGCTTGTTGCTCTGTCTGAAGCAGATGTAGCTTGATTTTCAGGTTGAGTACTCCAGTTGTAAATTTACAGAGGTGGTAATAGCATGGGGCTCTGAGATTTGACTGGAACTTCTGTCTGTAAAATAAAGGATTTTTGTGTGTAAGTGATGAGAAGTGTGCCATGGTGAAAACATGCCCATGGAATGCTTAGGCTGTCTAAGGTCTTGCAGCTTTAAAGATCAGAGGCTTAAAACATAAAACAAACAAACAAATCCTCCATGAAAAAAAGTCGTTCTATCCTTTATGACAGCTTAGAAAACTCCTCTCTTTCCCCGCGTTCCATACTTCCATCCATTTCTCCTGCCGAAGAAGCACATATAGAAATGTGAAGTGCAGTTGTATGTGAAAGACTTTGCTTATTCTCTTAGCTCTGTGACTCACTAATCAGCCTTGTGTTCACAGCTGCCCTCCCTTTGGAGTGCAGAAAGGTGCTCTGACCCAAACTTCCCTCCTTGCACCTTCTGTTCCACATGGAAACTGTGTCCTCTAACACCTACTAAGGCCAGGTGCCTGGCCAATGGCTTTTGACTGTGTGCACATAGAGATTTCCTTGGCTTTTGTAATTTGTGCTTCTGGTTTTAGATTTTAAATCCATCATGAAGGCTGGCCTGGACATCCTGGCTTACCCATAACTACTGAAGCTTGTTGCCAGCAACATCACTTTTGTAAAGCACCTTGAGATGCATGCTATGTAAGGAGCTGTATATATCCCATTGGAATAATCTGATGCAATAATCTGGAGGCAGAATTTACTGTCTGAAACATGTGGACATATGGTCTCTTGTTACATCATGCTTTGCAATCAGTTAGAACCTGTAGATTTACTCCTGCATTTTTTTTGTCTTAAGCTGTTTCTGTTGCAGGAACAAAAAAGGAAAGAGAATACTACATGCATGGTTTATACCTTCAGGGATATTCACATGACCTCTGTGCCTCCTTCTTTTTGGAAAGCATCCTGGGAATAACACCAGGGATTAAATTAACTCTGGTCTGTTACCTCATTTGGAAATGTGGGAGAGGCTAGCGCTGCCTGAAGGAAACAATCTGCTTCCTCTGGCCTTCCCCTTGCCTTCCCCCAAGAGAAGAATAGGATCAGGCCACAGGGGTATATCAGAGATCTTTTCAAGTGTAAAGACCTTATCTCCACAGAACTGAGCTCCTTTCCTATTTGCAGATGCCTCCCTCCTTGTCCACAATGAAATGGCAGGCTCTCCAGTCTTCTTGTGGTGAAAGGGCTGGTCTTTGCCCTCCAGGACCAGGCAGCTTGGAATGAAAAAGGCAAATATTGTATCTTTAAACAAATGTTGCAACTAAAATGAATAAACCTGCCAATGTCTGACAATGGATCGGTTTAGCAGTAGCAAATATTAGATAGGTATAGAGATATGTCAACAGTATGCCTTATCGTAAGTACTAGACAATTACAAAAAAAGTTCATCTTTTTATCTGGTGGCCTCAAATAGTCTCTTTTTCATGAGTTTGCCTCAGGTCTGAATAGTCTTTTGGTAGAGATTAGCAACAGACCATTTGGGAAGCTGCCATGGCTGGGGAGGAAATCCAGCAGCTCACTGATCAAGCCGCAGCTACCATCTGCACAGTTGTGCAGAAACCAGCAGATGGCACAAAACCTTAAATTTACCTATTTGGCCAGCAGATCATTGTGTGGTAAAATCCTGCTGAAGGAGAGATTTTAGCAAGCTCTGCATTCACCCTGTTCTACCAAGGCAGCAAGATATGGAAGGATTTGGAAGAGAGGCTGGAACTTACTTTTTCTGGCAAGCTCTTGTCAAGGCTCTGAGAAAACCATTCCTTCCAGGCTGACTGCCCATCATGACAGAGAGGCTATGGTTTCTTGACTTCTCTTGCTGTGAGCAGCGCCCCTATTTCACTTAAAAACAGGGTTTAAAGTGTGTGCCTTTTTCTGAGATGTGTTGTGTGCACAGGAGCATGTGAGGCCCTGCTTTGCCAATTGTCAGTCAATACATGCAGCAAGAATTACACTATCATTTTTCAGAAGGGAAAGGTGTGTGGCATCCACATCTTCTCTCTCTCAGGAAATTTTCATAGAGGAGCAGAGAGAGAAGAAAGATAAAACAATTTCTATTTCTGTTCNCTGCATTTTTTACAAGAAAGGTGTGCCTCAGTTCCTGTCATTTAAAACTGTGAGGTATTTGAATATTGCCTTGAAAGTCCTAAGGCAGTGATTTATGATGCCTTTTTAACCTAATTACATAACACACCCAAGAATCTTACCCTTGAACCACAGAAGAACAAACTTCAAACAATTTCCTCCTCATCTGTATTGCACCATTCACTTCCTTGGAAAAGATCCACATTTCTGAGCAGAAGCCACAGATACTGAAAACCTCTATGTCCACACCCTAAATGTGGTGTCCCACTGTGGGGAAGCCTTATTTCTCCAGTGTCCTGCCCTGACGGAGGAGTGGAGCAGACTATCACTGCCCTCTCAGCCCTTGGCAAACCTGGGACTGAGATGTGTGCTCTCCAGCAATGCAGGCACTGCCATGTGACATCCCCGAAAAATAGCCTGGCATCAGCAGCACAAATTAGATCAAAAGCAGGAGGATAAAGTGCCCACAACTCATGGTGCCATAACCACTGCAGAAGCTGTCTGGGACGACTCCGAATGCACATACCTGTAGCTGTTCTCCAGTGCCCTGGCAAACAAACCCACATTTTGATCACCCACTGGACAGCAGGGAACTTAGTGCCTGATACAGGAGCATATTTAGAGCTCTCATCCTGTGCCATTGGCTGCTGAGCTAGCAGTACAAGTTACTAAATCTGAGATGGCAGTGCAATTGCAGCAATTCCCAGAGCAGTTTACCCAATGCTTATTCCAAGAATAAGGCAAAAGGAGGACCTGCTAGGTGCAGGAAATCTGAAACTGCTGGTGATATATTTCACAGGATAGGGAAGAAGATAAGATTAACCATCTCATCTGCATACCTGTTTTGCTGCATGTCACTAAAACTACCGGTGACCCTTGTGCTGAATTCAGTACACTGAACAGTCAGGCCTCTCTTCTACTAAAAACCAGCCAGTTTTGGTGAGCAAGTGTGGAACAGGCTCTTGGGTATCTTCTTTGACAACCAAACACATCTTTGGGCATCTTTGTTTTATAAAATCTGTTTCATGTTACATCAAATTCAACAAACCCAGGAATATGTTTCAATGCTTTGATTCCTCCCTTTTTTCCCCCTTATACCCAGTACAAATAGCCATAATACTGCAAAAATGAAGGTAAATTTGATTTTGTTTTTTTCTTGCTCTAAAGAGCAAAAAATGCAGTGACAGATGCTATGCTCACCAACCAAAATCTTGTGCTGTGATTAGCTATTATTAGCATGTGTCTAATCCCCAGGGGATTAAGTGGTTCATCTAAGCATGGCTTCAAGTGTCACCTATGTCTCACATGGACATAAACTAATCTCTTTTGTCAGAAACAGATGAAGTGATAAGTGTTTGGAAGCCCTCTAATTTACAGAAAACACTGCAGTTTGTCAGAGTGAAAGAGCATATTTTATATTCTGAGTCAGTCCCTTTAAAATCTAATGGGCATCTAGGCCTGAAGTGCAGTTTAAGAAGTTACTTTTTAAGTGACTCTTTAAGTGCCCAAGCAATCCCAGTTACCATGAGGTCATTCCTGTGTGGACTTGCCCAGGCAGCCTCTGAAGACACTCAGATGGCACGAACAGGATAGGTTCAGTCACTATGCTGCATGCAAAGTACCACTGCCTCCCTCTAAAGTGTAAATGGAAGCTGCACAGAGACCAAATCAAAGTTGCCTCTAGCAGGAAGGAAGGACAGCTTTTTCCAGGCAAGCTGCTTCCAGGCAAGCGCTAAACAAGCTGCCTGGAAAGCAACCGAGCTCACACCAGCTACAGGGCAAAGTTGTGTGCTTCTGTTCAAGAAGTCCAGGGGAAGAGGCAGTAAGTGATCACTGGAGCAAGACCAAAACATCCAGAAGGCTTTAGCTTCACTCTGGAAGTCCAGACTGTTGGATCAGAATCAAAAGCTTCCGGACTTCCTGGGCTGACTCCATAGGAATTATAGGGTTGTCCCTAGTGGTTACGTCTAGGGCTCCCCAGCACTTAGCACCCAGTGTGAGGAATAACTGCTAGCACCATGAACTCCTATTTGAATGTCTGAAATCTTAGATCTCCCAGGTGAGCCTGAGAGAAAGAGTTCAGGAGCAACCTTTGCAGTTAGAGAAATTATTTGGGCGCTTGAGAATGGCAGGCATAGTTTGCTGTCAAAAGTACTCTTCTAGTGATCTCTGCTTTCTTGTCTTTTTCTGATGTATTGTATTCCCATGAGAGGCTACTAGAAGGAACATTTTGGGAAGGAGAGAGCTGTAGTATTTATGTAACTGGAAATGTTGACAAAATTAGCTAGGAAGAATGTACATAAAAATGTTTCATTGCACAGGAGAACTGAGGACTCTCAAGATTCTGATATGAACGTGAAGGCTAAACTGCATTTTTGCACTTTTTTCTCCCGTTCCCCATGTAGGTAATGCATAATGTCTTCCTACTCTTGAAAGGATCACCTTAATTTCATGATGCAGGTATGAGAAGAGCTAATTGTGTACCTGCTCCATGCAAGTTGACAAAACACGTGCCTATGCAGATGTGTGTGTCTAGGCCAAGTGTTTCTCTAATTAATGCTCTGTGCTTATTCTCCTAATATGTGTTAGAGGCAGAAAGACTTCAACAAGACAAAGCAGTGGTCCAATCAAATCATCAGATTTATTAGCTTTCTGGACAGCTTTTTCCATTATGTAAAAGCTGTGTTTGTATTAGTATAGCAGTCAGACCCACCAGTGTGAGGATTACAGTTGGTTTTTACATAATGGATTATCCAAGATTAAGTGTTTTATTCAGGCACATGAGCAAAAATAACCAATTAGTGACTTTGCAGATTCCTTATTTAAAGGGAGCTGGAGGGCAATTGACACAAAACCCTCCTGCTACCTGCAGTCCAAAGACTGAAGCAGAGTAGTCTCAAGGATCTCCAGCATCTCTACTCAGCAGGTAGGTCTCTCTTCAGCAGAGGTGGATCAGACTGGCATCTCTTGCAGCAGGGAAATGCAGCTTGCATGGCAGCAGCTAGGAACAGCCTAGTGTAGCTGCATGGGCATTTGGGCTCTGGATTGGTAGCTCAGCTTGGATGGTGCTGACATGTGGAGGCTCTCAGTTCAGTNTCAGCTGGGAGCCTGCCTCCACACTGACAAGTGTTAGATAACTGTTTTATCTTGGCATCAGGGCAGGTATTCAGTGTCAAATACTCTGCAAGAATGTGTCATGATGGTTCTTTCTTCCTGAAGTCTGAGAAACAAATATGCTGGGATATGGATGAGGTGGGATACCCAAGGAGAAAAACAGCCATGGGCACCTAGTGGTTGTGCTGCTATGACAGATCAAGCTTCTAGAAAATTAGTATTATTTGTCATGTTTGTTGAAGGAATGGTCAGAGGACAGCCAATATCAAGGTGTATTATGCCATTAGAGCAGACAGCTAGGAAAGGCCTGTTTTGGTGAGCAGAACTGGAGATAAAGAGCACAGCTTTGCTGGCTTGAAAGCAAAGTGGACACTCACTGTGAAATAATTATAAACAACATCTTTACAATGTACAGTGCTTTACCAGAGCTCATTAAAACATTTTTCGTCCTGTGAGAACAAAATTCAAAACATTTCAGTTTTTTACCAATTCTTACTGACCTTATCTATAGTCTGGCTTGATTTATAATACAAAAATACAATGAATTGCATTACCACTACTGGCAAGCAAAATACTCCTCCAAAGTAATTGCCATTGATGTTCAGTTTTGGCTGAATTTAGGCACCAAAATGACTCAGTATCAATGGAAGAGCTGGTTGTCAGTATCAATGGAAGAGCTAGTATGGAAAGAAATCAGTCTTAAAATGATGGAAATGCATCTGTGGCGCTAGCCACCTCCACCTATTGCATGAAATAAACCCCCATGTTTGCTTTTGTCTTGCAGAATGAAATACGTACAGTATGTTTTCCTGGCCTCGGTCTTCTACACTGTGGAATATAGCCTAGCTCAGACCTGTGCAGTGGAGTCTTTCTCTGTGAAAGACAATTTTGATCCAAAAAGGGTAATTACGGTTACTTCAATAGTACATGTGAAGAAGCTTTACACAGAAACTGTTTTTCCAGATTATGAGTTTTGTTCATCTAAAGGGGTTCTTCACCAAAAAGCTAACTTCTTTCATATTCTGTGTTGCTGATGCTGTTCCTGTAGTTTTCTCAGTACTGTTTAACCTTCTGAACACTACAGTAAAACTGGCCTTGAAAGCCAGGGATGTTACTAGAGCTCATCTTCTGTTAGCTTGGCACAACTTTGAGCAGTTCCGTGAAACAGTTTTGATCCACATCAGAGAGGAAGCTCAAGCACAAGCCCTAGAGTACTTGCATCCACCACTAGTCATTCTTGGAGTCATAGCAAATGGAAATCTTACCTAATCTGGTATGCTGAACACTGACTCCTGTTTAAACACATCATTTGTGCTTCTGAGGAGAAAATGAGGGCTAACCTGCTGTTGGAAAGGTCCAGACGTGTGTCAGTACCTATGTGGGATGTGGCGAGCACTTTGTCTATACAAGATTGGCTTTGCTTTGGAAACAAACCATGTCTGGGGAGAGCTTTGGGAATATCCCAGTTTTAAAAAGTCAAAGCTTTTTCCTGGACTCCTGTATTTGGGAATCACGGCTTTGCAGGCTTAAGCACATAACTTGCCTAACAGATGTCATTAGCTTCACTGCAGAATCAATCAGCTAGCTCCTGCTCTTCTCAGCATTTCTACTGATAATGTTAACTTTTAAGGGTCTTCCTCTCTGTCAGTCACCTGTTAAGATCTTGTTTTCATTTTACTACACACTTCTTGTACATTTTCAGGGGCCCATTTTTTGCATGGACATATTCTTTCCCTTAATCTCACTCCATTTCTCTCTGCTGTTACTATCCCCAAAACACTGTCTCCTTGTTTTGAGTATGTAGTCATCATTTTCTGCTTTGCTGTGTAGACCCTTTTCCCCATCAGAGATCAACTGTGGCCCCTGGCAGCCACAAAGATTGTGTCCAGCCAGCTTGCTACAGTCTTTGTACCTGCAATTTGATATTGTTGAATTTGGTATGGTATTCCATGGAAGAGAAGGGGCTTGAATAGAAACAGGGAAGAACCAGTCTGACTCTCACAAGATGTGTTAGGATGGGAGAGCTTTTGGTGTGGGGTCACTGCGACAGGAATGTCTTACTTCACAAGGACTACACACACAGAGCAGTGCAGAGCTGCTAGACACACTTCTTCTGGCACAGAGGCAAGGGTTCATCAGGCAGCACTGCAGTGTCTGTGTGCTACATTCCCTCCCAAACTCAGACTGGCATTTATCAGGCAGTGGGGAGTTAGAAAGGCACTTTGATCACAAAATTTGTTTTGTCCTAATCTTGCCATGGTGGCTCATGCAGATATTAATACTTCCATGACAGTATGCAGGGAAATGGTATGCCCTAGCCAAGAAGGATCCAGAAGGCCTCTTCCTTCAGGACAACATCTCTGCTGAATACACTGTGGAGGAAGATGGCACAATGACAGCGTCCTCCAAAGGCCGAGTGAAGCTTTTTGGGTGAGCTCTCTTGACTTTCAGCTCTAGCTGCTGTTTTGAGGTATTGGATGAGGGGGACATGGATGATGATCTACCTTGAACAAACAACATGGCTGAGTTTTCTTCATCTAAATGGGAAGCTTAGCCAAAGTATTAGATTAGAAGCTAGAGGTTAGACACTTTTGAGCCCTGAGCTTCTTCACAGCCTGCCTCAGGTTTGGGTCCATCACAAAACTACTGCATAAAGTTAATAAGTAAGTCAAATCTTGATTGATGGAATGGTTAGATAAACTAATTGCAATCAAGTAAAGGAGCTAATGAAGGCTGTCAAGATGCAAGATTTCTGAGGAAAACCTGTGGTTAACTCTTAGATGTAATTGCAATGCCTGAATCACAGATGGCAGGAAGCTTAAGAGTTTTACCTGTTGGTCATGATTACTACAAGGAATTACAGTATGTAAAGAGATTAAATAGCTTTCTGAGTGCAAAAGAGAAAATCTGTGGCTTCCAATATGCTAGCACTAGCAGGTGGCTATGAAACTTTTACATCTTAACAGTCCAGCACTCCCAAGATATTTTGGGAATGGGGCAAATGAGGTTTTGCAGGCATGCCATACTGTGCAAGGAGGAAAATGCCTGAAAGCATTCTTCAGAAAACAAGCAGAGTCTCAAGGCTGCTGCAAATTTTATTTCTGCAAAGGCAGGATAAGGGGAAGCCCAGCCTGAGCAAGAAAGGGAATGAAGACCCTTCCACTGTTTCACTAATCAGGCAATTCTTGACAAACAGTGTTGAAATGTGGATGGCATTCAAAGGAAACAGATACCAAACAGAGAAGGGCATTGGAACAAATGGACACCCACAGGATTCTCAAAGGCTCTGTGACAGCTTTTCACCAGCTTGGCAGAGGGGCTGTAACTATTATGGTGCTTGTAACAGACATTCCTGTGCCCATACTGCAGGGAAGGGATAGACAGGGGACAGCCAAGTCCCTGCTTCTTCCTGGGGGGCAGCTACATACCCCAAAAGAGCCCAAATGCAGGTGAGCTCACTCTGCAGACTGCTAGCAGGGAGCCAAGAAACAACGTTCATGATTGTGCTTGGTGGCTGTCTGCTTGTACAGAAATGGGTGGCAAAAAGATTACTGAACTGAAGGAGGGTCAGGGCACTGCCCCAGTCACAGCATAGCCATACAGCACAGCAATCACTGGCAGTGTCTGGGGGGTGTCACAGATTTTCATTACTTAATGCCAGTGACTTTGCATTAATAAAGGCCATGCCCATGCCTGAGGCAGTTGTGCCCAAGCCCTGAGTGAAGGACACCCATTTGAAGCTCTCATGCTGCCAGGTTTTACCTTGACTCTTATGGATCTCGTTGCAGTTTCTGGGTGATCTGTGCTGACATGGCTGCTCAGTACACAGTACCTGACCCAACCACTCCAGCAAAAATGTATATGACCTACCAGGGACTGGCCAGCTACCTCTCCAGTGGTGGTGAGTTATATTCTCCAGCCCCTTGATGCTTGTCAATTGCTTACAGCTGTCCAGATGTGCATTTCCACATATAAGCAGGAAAACCAGTTCAGCTCAGATTGCTCCAAGTTCCCCCTGAAATATCCTTTTTGGGAGGGATGCTTTATCCAAGCAGTGCATTTTATCTCCACAGAAGGGGCAGCATCAAGAGACTCCCCACAGATCCTTCTTATACACTACATATGTTAACAAGGAGGCTTAGAGGCATTGGGCCACACACAATGGGCTCTGTACAGCCATACTCCCTGGGGCCCACTGCAGGCATTATGGAAGTGCTGAGGTCAGTCACACCTGTACTCCTCATAGCTAAACAGAGGAGACATGTAGACCCACAGCTGCATCCCAGGAACAAGACACATTTCTCCTCAGAGAGACACATTTGGACTCAAAGAAATGGAGCTGTTAACTCAAGTCCACCTTTCAGAAACTGCTCATGCTGAACCTCAGTTACACTGAGGGCCCTTCAAAGCCCATTCTTTGTGCCTGAGCCTCCCATAGCTGCAGTTCCTCAACTGTGGAAGTTGGGGATGACTTCTAAGGTGAAAGAAAGAAGTACATTCCCTTAGTACTGGCAGATAAGCCACACCAAGAAGAACTAAGTTGAGCAAGGCTAGAAAACAGGAGGAATGTTTTACTGAGGCTTCCTGTATAGGAAATGTAATCTGTATTGTATGTCCTTCCTTCCACCATGCTTGAGCAAGCAACATAAAGATGTATTTTGTAATTGAAAACCTAGGAAATCCTAGTCCTCCTAATACTTCTAGCCTAAGAAACAAAAGGTGAAAATGCACTGAGCATCATGGGGAAAATCATGGTCTCAAGATGCCCTGTGCTTGTCCCAGTTCTTCCCCTCATGGTGTGGAGATAAGCTGGATGTGTGACGTGATTATAGATCCTTTGGAAAGCTATCCCTGCCATGTGAAGTTTGCCACCTCCCAGCTGAAGGATCTGCTCTGTTGTACCCACTGTGACAAACCTGTGTGTTCTGTTGTTTCAGGGGACAACTACTGGGTGATTGACACTGACTATGATAACTATGCCATCACCTACGCCTGCCGCAGCCTGAAGGAGGACGGCTCCTGTGATGATGGCTACTCCCTGATCTTCTCGCGCAACCCCCGTGGCCTCCCGCCAGCCATCCAGCGCATTGTGCGCCAAAAGCAGGAGGAAATCTGCATGTCTGGCCAGTTCCAGCCTGTGCTTCAGTCAGGTATTTTGGCTAATTAGCAAACTCACTGAGTTGCACAGTAGATGACTGCATTTGCTGTTAATGTGACAGAACTACAGCAAACCCAGTTGTTCTTTTCTAGCTACCTTTTCCTCATGTTAGATCTAATAGGAAAAGAGCTACAAAGGGAAATCCATACAAGAACAAGAGCCTGCAACAGGCTGGTTCTGCAGCCTCAAGATTGCTACTTACCAGAATCCTGTGTGTTGAAACTGGTACACTACCAGATGAAGATCAGCCTTTTTACTGTAGTAGACAGTACACGGATGGATGCAACAAGCCGGTGTTTCTGCACTTGGAAATGCTTGTCTTGGCCAATATATTTAATATTAATATTGCATAATAGCATCTTACCTTGGGTCCAAGCAGTGTCCTCCAGGAAAAGATGAAAAGGTGCCTCCAAGAAGGACCACTCTCACACTCAGTTCCATCATGACTTGTGTCCTGTGTGGTCTGAGTAGCAGGGATGAGGGGCTCTGAGTAGCATTTCTGACTGCGTCAGCTGGCAGTGGGAGTCAGCAGTTGCTCCACATACATGCAAACAGACCATGTCTAATGCCATTTTGAGAACATTTTTCTGGAGGTACAGGAATTGATCTTCTAGTTCAAATACTGCCCATGAAATAGGCAGACACATTTTTAGGGCTCTGCAGAAGGCAGAAATTCTTCTTTGTTGGCAGTTGAGCACTCACACACTTCACAACCTCACTACCTGGCCTGGAAGTTGACCCTTTACTAAGCCATGTAACATATGTGTTCTGTACTGTGAGACAAGGAATGGTAGCTAAAATCTCCTGAACAGCACGTTGTTGTGTCAGCCAGTCCTCCACTACAGAGCAGGCACTGGCATCACCCAAGGCCATGGGCATGGGGTGGGCATCCCTGCCCCATACCCCTCTGTACTGCTCCCCATAGCAGAGGGAAGGCAGCTGGTTTGCAGGGTCATAGCTGGGTCCTCAGGAAAGCCAAATGCCCATGGCTAACTGGGAAAGGCTGCCTGTGTCTGTGCCAACAGAGAGACATGCAAACAGCAACTTTTACACCCTGCATCCTAGTCTTGTACTGTGATTCAGAAATACCCTAGGAAGGCTGTAGTTATAGCTTTACTGGAAACTTAATGGCTGTTAAAGCACTTTGCAAATTCGCTTACACAGACTAAAGTTTACTTTTCTTTCTTTCCAGGGGCCTGCTAAAAGTACGCTTCTGATCCTATCCTTAAGCACAGAAACCAGACCTCTTGGTCTTGAAGTTGCCACTCAACTAATTATAAAAAAAAATCATAGTATGCAATAGTGTGTTTTTCCTGAAAAGCACATGAAAATATTGGGGGATCTTTAAACAGTGTGCAATATAATAGTGATATTTGAATTTTCAAGGGAATACCTAATGTGGCATTTGTCAATAAATGTTTTTGAAAAAAAGGCACCTCTGAAACTGTTTTTTATTTCCTGTTGTCCTGCCCATTGGGGAGCAGAAGCACTGAGGATGATCACTGAGGAGCAGAAAGACAGCAGCCAAGGGTGCTCCTAGCACAGGTGGGGCAGTGTCACTCCCCAGCACTGAACAGTGGGGGCAGGGCAAGGATGGTAAGAGGGGCACATCCCCTGACAGGGCTGATTGTCAGACAGCAGCATGGTGACAGGGTAAGTCTAGGATTCCCCTAGAAAATCCAGCCAGCAAGTGAGGGCAGTAAGGCACAGGGCAGGCACATCAGTGAGATGGCTCCAGCCAAAAACGGGACTCGAAAGCATGTCTGAGGCAGAGCTACCTGCAGCAAAGCTCCCAAGGGGAGAACCACAAATGCAATGAAACAGATGCTACTTTCAATAACACTGTACAATGCTTTAAATGAGTGGGTGCTTGCATTTCTAATGGCATTAACAGTAATTTGCTCCTCTCTGCCTTCATAATCCAGTTTTCAGTATCTGAAAAGTACAAAACTGAAAGACATAGAAGAGACTGGGTTTATGGCAAAGAATTTCACAGATAGAGAAAACTAAAAGAAGAGTACCTGGAAATCTCCATGTAGAAAAAGGGTAACCTGGGTCAGCGTTATTGACATGTAGTTCCCACTGCTTTTAGTGAAATCGCATTCTCTTTGTGTTTCCTAGTAATAAAAATACTAGTCTAGAACACCCCAGCATCTTGCTGAACCCTGCAGTTTATCAACTACACAATTTTTACAAGTTATAATTATGAAGCATAGAGGTAAGACCAAGCTGAACAGCCCCTACTCCTGAGGCTTCTGAAAGGTGTGTGGAACAAGGGTGATGTTGACTGAAGACCTCCAGAGCAGGACACCGTTAAACAGCTTCTGCAAGATTCTTGCACAATCTTACCCACAGTAACCAGAAAGAGTATAGAAACCAAAGACCAGAGGCACTCTCCACGACCAGAGACGTTATCCCAGGGATGCAGTAAAGTCTCTCAAGCTTGTATTTCCCAAGATTTCCTGGCAACACTCGTAAGGCTCTCAGCCCGCTTGAACAAATGTGTCCTTGCTCTTCAGGTCTAGGGAAAGCTACCCTGACAGAGAACAAGATTGTGAGCTACTACCTAAAGCTAAGGACAGAAACAGAGGAGCACTAGCAGACAATGCTAACAAAACCCCACATAGACAGAGAACTACTAAGTGTTGAAAAAATATCAGCCTTTTCTGCTGGATTAAGTGCAAGGTCAGTGCATTGATTGAATGTTCTCCACTTCCACCCTTCTCCCATCAGGAAGTATTGGGGTGGAATCTGTGACCTTAGGACTTGTGTAACAACTGATTAGACAGCACTAACCCTTAGCTGAAGGAGCGTGGCCTTTGGCCAAAACAGTAAGACCAATACTAACAGTCTCAGAGAAGTGGGATTTTTAATGTCTATACTAATTGTATGACCAGAGCAGATGAGAGTTGTAGCAAGAAGATACAATCAATATGCAGGACCGAGTGCATCTTTAACTATGCTTGTCGTAGTCTCTCCAGACAAGATAGGCAGTGAAATTCCTCCTTAGCCACATGAGGCAAAGCCTGCAGGATCACAGAAATATATAGGTGATTCTGGTTGAATACACCATAGTGTTCACGTGCCCTAGGAATTGTACTTGGGGGAGCATGTTTCCATCAGGACCACAAGCAAGTCCTCATTGTATGATGTGGTAAGTTAATGAACAGATGGGAGTTACATCATATCCATTTGTCTCTAATGACTGCAGGAAATGTGAAAGACAAGGTAGGATACGGCAGGCGGTCATGAGTGTACGGTGATGAGATTTACACTTCTCTTGATATTCTGTTGAGTTCAACATGAAACATCTCAGGTATACCTAGAGGCAGACATCTTCTGTCTGCTGTTTGAGATGGTCGATGAAAAGCAGTCTATTATTCCTGGGTTTTAAGTGTGTGTATAGGTCCCAAGTCATAATCTCTGTCCTGCACAAACTTTCCACTAACAAGACAAAATAAAAAAATTGTTTATTCATTGAAAGGACTGTTGTTTTGTCCTCAGAAGGTCCTTTAGTGCTGGCAGAAAGACTATGACTGTGCAACAGCAGGAGGGACCCTGCAAGGATATTGTCCTTCATATACCAGTGAACCTCCTCCAGCAAGGACACCGCAAGTCCTGAGATCAGACATTATAATACCACCTTGAGTTTGACCAGTTTTCCCTGGGTTCTGGTAACTGAGGCAATCTATGCATTTAGGTTTCTACTTCAGCCTCAACATTTTTTATGCTTCAATTATATGTAATGCTGGAATTTCCACAAGTCAAGCTATTTTACCCCATGTGCTGGTAGCCACAGCGAGCAGCTACATGGTACTTGGTTGCTGGCTGCAGTTAAAACATAACAGTCCTTGAGAGCAGTCTTTACCTTCCAAAATTAAGTTGAGTTGTAAGCAGTTTCTACAACACAGTGATCAGATCTTGTTTCTACAGGGTTCATGTGAAAGATTAATAACCAGTTTTATTTGCTGCCACAAAAGACGGTAACAAAAGTAGCATATACACAATTAGACAATGTAATATACTCAGCTGGAAGGTTCTTTCAGTTGCAAAATGGTTACATAGCCTCACAAGCTTTTGTTTGAAGCGCAGGCAAATAATCCCATGTTGCAGTTGCAGTAACATATTCTTATTTGGATTAATGAACAGCAAAAGACATACATGAGTGTTCTGCAGCCTTGCTTTGGTTATGATACACTTAGAACTACTAAGCACCTGCTATTCACACCTGGTGCTATGGATACTTGGCACTTCTGAAAACTCAAACTGTAATGGGGGGCTGATCACTACATGTAACAGAGGAGATTGGTTAAACATGCAATTTTGGAAACACTATCAGAGTCAGCAACAGATGGTTACAGAAATCTCAAGTTTCAAGTACCAAATAGCGTTTTTCTGTAGACATTAAATGATCACAAAAGAAAACGCCATTTCAAAAACTTTTATAATTTGTTAGAAATAAACTCATACCTGGAAATACCAACTTCTCTCTTAACTCTCAGTTAACAATTAACTGTAATTGTTAATACATGCTCATTTCTTAAAGGAATGAGTTTATATCATAGCAGCAAAGAAGATTTTCAGAAGAAATCTTCTATTTTTCATGGTTTGCACATCTATATATTTTCATCCCTGCATAACAAAAGCAATACTATTCACTACAGCGACGTTTTGTCTTTTTATTTTTTCCTTTTTTTTTTTTTTTTTAATACACCTGTAACTAGTACATAGTCCTTGGTTTGATAAGGACTGCTATATTCTGATGGCCAGGGTGGGAAAATTTTAAAGCAGAAGGGCTACTCAGTTAGGACATCCTAACCCTAAACTGTCCACTAAAGCTCCTACATCTTCCCCTGCTCCAGACACACTAAAATCTCTCAAGACCCTATACTTAGTATTTCTCTAAATAATTTTCTTTGTGGTTCCACTTCATACTAGCAAAACAACATGTGTTAATCACTAGATTTTACTTAACTGTGTACACTGGTTCTTCACTCAGGGGCAATTATCACAAGTTTAAAATGTATTTTTACTATCTCCATCCAAGTAGAATGTCTCAGTAACTTTTCTTAAATTGAGAGGGTTTTCAATTCAGTAGGACCCATGGCCCTTTTCTGTTCGGCCTGTATGGACAAGGAACTGGAGGACTAGGATGTGAGAAGTGCCCCTTATTAAAACTTAAATGAGGCAAGAAACATTTCATCTGAATTCTGTGACAGATTAAATCTTTTAAGGCTAATTTTCAGTAAAAGCACTTGAACAAGTAGCCAGGAAGTAAGGAGATACAAGGTCACATTTCACATGTACTGACTTTTTGCATATGTTTCTTTTCTGTGCTGTAAGAGTTGAGGGTACTTGAGGTAGTTCAGCTTTCTCCTACTGTGCAAACTTGGGCACTTCTTTTTTTCTGAGACCTGAATGTTTCATCAAATATGCAGTGTTTGTTGTTATGTTGGTGAGGTGGCTGATGTCAGCAAAGAGAGCAGTAGGGGATTTGTTTGTGTGACAAAGTCACCCCTCTTATGGAAAACACTCCAGCTGTTTTCACTGGCATTATCCTTCTCTCTGCAAGCCTGTAAAGGCACAGCTCAAACCGTGCCAGTTGTGAAAAGGGAAAAATAAAGCAGCACCCCTGCAATTTCATGGAACTTTGCTGTTTACATAAAGTGTTTGGCACCTGCAAACACAGCCAGTGGTGATCTGTAGCCCGTGATCTAGGGCTATCATACGCTTGTGCACATGCTTTGCAAAGCACAGGAGCTCAAACTGCTCTTTGTTAATTTCCTAAGTGTCCTAAGTAGTAGCCCTGCTACATTCAAGAGTGTGCTGTCCTGTCATATGAAAACACAAAAGGCTTTAACTAGTGTTTCAGCTTTCTCCTGGCCATGCAGAGCTGAGTGAGCACTTACAGTCTGTGAGGGGAGGTGTTAGCTGTAAGGGCTGAAGGACACAAGGCTAGGTGACAGCAATGGAGAGAAAGAGGGACTTCCAGGGTTAGAGCCTCTACCACAAAGAGGCAGCAGCTGATGGCCAAAGTGCAAACAGCACTTGGGCAAAATCACAAAAGAGAAAAGGCCAGGAAGTCTGCAGGCTAGGGCTTTCTGTGCCTTCTCCCCTCTGAGAATGAGCTGATACCCCTGCCTCTGCCTACGGGAAATAACTCTGGCATCCATGTAATAGTCACAAATACTGAGAAAGCTGGGTGGAAACTCTTCTGTGAGTGAAAAACCTCATACACCTGAAGACATGGCAAGTGTTCTGAAATAACCCACTGTGACTAACCAGCCAAAGGAACTAAGGGATCCTTTACTTCATGCTCTGAATGTGGCTTGTTGCTGTGCACTTTTCCATCAAACTGTTAAGTCAAGACAGGCTGGCAGCTAAGGCAGCCAGTTCACTCTCAGACAGGTCCTCCATGTGCCTTTGCTACCATCCTCACTCACACAGTGAAGCCATGGTTCTGTTCCTGCTACAGTTTGTGACCTCTATAAATCTTAGCTTGCCCTGGCCATTAGCTCGGTGAAAAAAGGGGAATAATAAATATGTATTCCCATAATTCCTAGTTACCAGGCTGAATCCCTGTCCTACAACAGCCTCTTACCAGTTGCGATGGCAGTTGTGGTTGTTTGATAATGCTGTCTTTTGTGCTGTGAAGAGTTAACAGGGGCAGGTGCTTCTAACTTGCGTTCTAACTTCATCAGGTCGTTTCCATACGCCCTCCTCAGCCTGGGAGGAGTTTATTTTTCTGGGGAGTTGTCATTTGCAAGGAACATACACCACTCTGACACCAAGCCAGGCACCACTCTTCAGCGTCACTTGAAAGCTTCAATGTACCCCACAGGAAGAGAGGAGAGGCCTGCCTTCCCCCAGTAGTCAATGGCACGCACTCTGTAAAAGCCGGAGACTGAGCTTCCTGCAAATGAAAAGGTTAGAAATGGTCACTGTGAAACGACACCTGCGGTACTACTTCTGTAAAATGTAGGTTCGTGAAACAGGCTGAGGAAATCAGTTCTGCACCCTGCGTAAGTGTGTCTGTGCCTGTCTGATTAAAAACGGTAACAAATTCCTCATGGCCAAGTACTGACTTTTTTTATCTTGTTTCACCAAAGATGTCCTCTCTATTTACTAGGATTAGCAAGTACAGCTACAGGACTGCTCTCCCAGTAGTTCCTTTGGAAGAAGGCTGTGACATCTGCAACACACAATTAGTAATTTCCTTTTTTTCTGACTTACTTTTCTGCCTGAATTTTGCCTTTGGAACAGGTTATGTGGGGACAGGTTCAACAAAGAAGCAGAACAAGAAGCACGCAGGCTGACTGAAAGCCCTCTGCTCTACTCAGGAAGCAGCACCACTTACTTTAAAGGTATGTGAGCTGATCTTCTGTGGCTCTGATGCTTTTAATCCTTGATCCAGTTCAAAGTACACAGCTTGCCCTAGCAGAATCTTTGAACACACAAGCAATGTAAATTTGGGGGTATTTTATCTAATTAATTGATTTTTAATGTGTTTTAGTGTTTTTATTCTAGAAAAAAAAGAATGCGAGAAATAATGGGTGAGGAGGAAGTTCCTAGCAATAAGGACTGCTGAGACATGATATTTTTTCAAGCAGTCTTTTTGTTGCTGTTGGTTTTGAAACAAACTATTAAAACTGGTATATAATATTATAATACAAAAATGAATAATAATTTCAGAGATTTGTCATAGCCATGATTTACAGGCTTTGCATGCCTGTGCAGCCATTATATTGCAATAATAGCTCTGAACTTTTATTATGCCACCACTGCTGATGTTAAGACTTTCTCAGGGTAAGATAAGTCCTTGTTTCTGGTAAAAACATCTCTCAAACACTTTTTAATAATACCACTATAAGGCAAAGCTTGTCTGTGTTTCACTCAGCTCTCATCAGTGCTTATTATCAATATCTGTTGGATGGTCATGTCGCAGACTAGACAGTATTTGCTTAAAAAAGAAAAAAACAAAGCAAACAAAAAACCAACAACCACCACCCTCCACCTGCAGATAAACAAAAAAATACCCAAATAAAACATCAGTATCTTCCTTCACTTGGATGTTTCATCTGAGTAAGCTTCTACTGCAAGGTCTCGTCATGGTTTTTTGTGGGGTTTTTTGTTATCATTTTTGCATATTTCTACACCAGCTACAAAAGTGCTCCTTAACTTCTCGGGGACCTTGCCAGGCCTGCAGCTCAGTGACTGGCTTTTGTGACAAGGAATTACTCATGGCATACTACTAATAATGTAGTATGACTACTCATGACTACTTGTCAATCTCCGCTTGTCCTTGAGAATAAGGCTCTTACTGAGAATATGATCGCAAAGGAAGGGATGCGCTCTTTTTTGTGAGGGATTGTGTGTTACTAGTAAGTTACCTGCCTTCAGTAGTTACTAAACAATGGTTCACACACTCATGAGTGGCAATATCACATGACAGATTACCTAATGTGAGTATTCTTGCCATACCTGGACTGTAGACCCAGAGAGTGAATATTGTGTCTTTGGCATTAATCCGCTGGTACACTTTTCCATCTGATGAGAATTCCACTTCAAATGTCTTTATACACCTAGAAAAGAGAATGAGAGAGGTTTGTAATTACAACTGATAATGTGTGAACTATCAAATACTATGAAAAATCAGGGCTATTTCAACAAGGACAAAAATAATAAATGTTCAGTTGATTCATTCCTACCAAATATAGGATGGAATAAATTGGCACTATTAGGAAGAACCATGGCTCCAACAGCCCTCAGAAAAACACCTAGACTGACTTGCTGCTTTGGGTATATGCAGCATCACAAAATGTCACGCATCTTTCACTCAGACACCAGAGTTATCAAGAATGAAGAACCTAGGGAGACTGGCTTGAAAAGGACCTAAGTCACTACTTCCTGAGGCAATCTGTTTGTACACTAGATCGCATTTCAGAGCTCACCTACAGAGGGTTTCCAGTTGACTCCAGCTTGCTGAAGAAAGCAACTGGAGGTTTTCTCTTCCAGTTCACATCCTTTACAGAAATGTGTAAGATCCCACTTAGGCATCTGCTGATAACGTAACTTTTACCATGAATCTTCCTGTCTGCTATGCTGAATAGAATCCCCTTAGAAATGCCACTGAATGCTGGTGACCAACAGGCAGATTCCTTTGATCAGGCAGCAAATTAGGCAGGGTTGCTCTTCACAGTTTGTGCACACAGGTCCTACAGTACACTTTTTCAGACAAATGCGCTGTATCATCTATCAAGGAGCAGCAATTCATTAATTGTTGAACTTGTTTTACTCTGTAGGGCTTGTGGAAACTTAGGGAGTAATATGTTGGTAACTCATTTGTATCGATTTTATTTTAAAGCTACTTACTTTGACTTTACACAGTCGTCATCCCACAGCACAGTGACCTGCCCCTTTGTGAGAGGGATCAAACGAACACCAGTCACCTGTCCAAAGACACAAGCCCATGTAAAAACTGTACAAACCAATCAGCCAGGTCAAATTTCTGTGTTCATCCTTCCTTACTAATTATTTGCTTTTATTTTTTTCCATTGAGATCAGGTGTAAAAACAAAATTCTTGGCTCTGTAGCTTTTTGCAGCCTGTGTCTCCCACTTGTCAACCCTGTAGAGGACCTTCAGAGGCTCTGGGTACCACTGTGAACATGGGTGAGACTGAATGAGCAGATAGAGATGTCTAATATGGCAGTCAAGATTCCATTTTAGCTCTCAATTAACTTGTCAATCCTTGTAGCATACCATGTGATTTTTATAGAGATACTGCACTTTTCAGTACTGTTTTACTAATTTCCCACCATGGGAACTTCTATTCATCTTAGTGATGGCTCCTATCACTTGCTATGTAGTACTTTATCTTGAATTATATCTTTGAGAGCCTTCTCATCAAAAGAGAGAAGAATTTTTTATTTACTAATTCTTACACTTTTAACAATAAATTAACTCAAATGGTCTTCTTCTAAGATTTAAGGCAGGAAGCGGTTTAAGTTTTGCTGTGTCTGATGGTAGAATACAACACATACTTGATCAGGAGCTGATCTGGGTCTTGCACAGATGTGGATAAGAAAGACTGAGGGAACAGGAAAGTCTTGCTTCAGTGTCAAGATGCCACCTTCAGGAAATGGGAATGGATCTGTTACCAGTGGGTCCTGTGGAGCCAAAGAGGAGTGCTGTGAAAAATCTTTCATTACAGCACCTAAAGACCAACTGTTAAACCAGTGTAAAGTGCCTGTGTATTTACTTTAGGACTCTTCATTTCCAATAGGGTTGGTACTGCTAATGCTTACAGGCATCAAAGTTCTCCACACTGGGAGACTTTATACTCACCTGTTTTCTTGTTCAGGAAACAGAGGGTTTGTCCATCTCACAAGCTGGGTTGATCACAAATGTCCTTAGGCACAATCTGTCACTTCTGTAACCTCCCATGGATGCCTTTCAGGCTAGAGGTCTTTACAAACCCATCTCTTCTCAGCGCGCACAGCAAGCTACTGCTAGCTACAACAGCTACACAGCTGGTCTCTGGGGATGAGGCTGTACCAGATAGCCAAGAGCATTTAAAATCTTGCTGCTGCTCTTTTCAAGGAAGAGCTGATGTCTCCTACAGTATCCCACAGGCCTTAGCAATAGTCAGTTATGGTGATTGGGAAGAGAAGACACAGTACTGTATACCAAAGTCAGAAAGTGACTACTGTCTGTGAGCCCTGAAGGGGATAAAGATGACCTCCATTTTTAACCTGGGAATGCATAGGGGAAACTATGGGAGGGGGAGCTGAAGTGACAGGCTGCTCACATATGCTCACATACAGTAAGTAATCTCTGCATGGCTTTCATCCATAGGGAGGAGAGGACTTCTCAGAGAAGACTGACTCCTTAATTACCTCTATGGTGCATTCAGCACTAGTGAAGATAAGGCAAAACTGTCAGTCTCTCTGTGAGCCCCTCACAGTTTTCTGAACTTGCACTGGCTAGTTTTCATCTCAAGGAGGTGTTTGTTTTCTATTATTAAGGGGGTTCATTTCAACTTTCTAATGCACCAATTTGGCCATTCTGTAATATACACAGAGCCATGTGACTTACTTGGGGAGATGGAACAGAAAGAGTCTCAAAGCCCACTGAAGATTCAGAGAGAAGGCAGAACTTCCCCAAGAGCAAGTGTGCCTCCTTATTTTATGGGTAGGCCCAGAGTGAAGAGGTTGTATAACATAATCACAAAGGCATAAGTTGTGCATGAGCTACACTTTTCTACAGGACTGCAAGTGCATTTTTTTGTGACTGTGGGCTAAGGAAATTTTTGTTACAGGCCTGATTTGTTGTCTTTTTCACAAGGACTTTACCCGTACAACTTCAAGCAAACACATAATCGTACCTCGGCATCCCTTATTTGCTGGAACTGTTCTGGAGAAGGAAAGTCAGGGCTTCCTAGGTTCTTCCACTTCAGATAGGGATTGGTTTGGTTGTTATCCATGTAATATGTCACATACACCATCTCTGTAGGAACACAAACAAAAGAAGTAAACTCTTTATTTGGATTTAAAGATTAACAAGGATAAATTTAGCAGGTGTGTAAGTCTGCCTTTTCAAAAGTGATTTCAGCACTTTGGAGCCTGACTTCCACTGCAAAGTCCCACAGCTAGCACTCTCATGAGGCTGTACAATTTACATTTGCCAAGTTTACATATTATTTCCACAACCAGAACTGAAATCCTCCTTTTTGCATTAATTTGTTGGGTAACTGCATCAGCTGAGCAATTGTGTGTTCGTGTTGGCTGTCTTGGAGTCTTCTCATTAAGGGAACTGCTGCCTGGCAATATCCAGCCAAGTACACTGAGATCAGTAGTTTTCCAAAAAGGTAGCACTTGGGCAGTTGCCATTAAAGGCATGGTCAAAGCGTAGGCATTAGGAATGAACCTTTCAAAGAAGGACACCATTATATCTCAGAAAGTCTAGGAGTTCACAAAAGATGACAAGAGGGAGCTAGGAAATTAAATTCACTCTTGCACCGAAAGGCAACTCAGTAGAAGTTTTCCAGCTGATATTCTGTCTTAAAGATCACTTAACATGAGCTGTCTATATGATATTTGTTTACCTCTGTGTTTGGGGAAGTGAGTGGCATTCACTATGACAGTGCTGATGTTGGATGAAGTCCTGTTATCCTCACTTGAATACACAAGTACTGTAGCTTGCCAGCTGTCTGAGGGCTGTGTCTCACTTGGGGTGTGCACAGATGCCAGCACACCAACTGTGCTGTTTTGAGCGCTTTCATCTCCTCTGATCTTCACTTCCGAAAAAATCTGCTTTTCTCCTTTAAAAAACATGACAACTGTAAGCATCACTGTTAGTCAGTCCTGTGTCAGAAGCTGCAGGGTCAAAGCATGCAAATAGACTGAGCATAGGTTGAGCTATGTTCTGCCTTATTTTACCAGTTACAGCCTTCAGTCAGATATATTTCACAACAGCAGAGTATGTATATACTACAGCAGTTTTTATGCTTAGCAGTTCAGCTAGCAACATGCAAACAGGTGACGGTGAATTAAGTTCTCCCTGTAATATGCTGCATGAGTCTTCCAGCTACAACTACTTCTTAAAGACAGTTGCAGCCTGATGGGATATAGCCCTTGCATCACAAGAGGGAAGTACCAGCCAACAAAAAATGAGTGGTTGGCACACAGAGGGTATAAACAAAGCAGTAAGTTAAATCAAACAGATAACAGACTCTCAGGAATATTTTCTGAGCTATCAATCTGTCTGAAGAAATGAAGTTTCATTTTCTTAACACAGCTAGTAAACAATGAGTAGGCGAACTCATGCTTTTATGAATAGCAAGATGGCTGGAACTATCTTTCTTAGGCTGGAAGCTTCTAGGCAGGATGGGTTATTGATGTGCTCTTTACTATACCTAGCAGTGCTAGTAAGCCCATGATAGTCAGCACTGGCTTCCGCACCATCTGGACATGCGGTGGCTTTGTGTTGTTCATCTGAAAACGCGCTGTCAGAGTCCGCTGGGTGAAGTAATGGGGGTAGTAGCTCAAGAAGGCATTGTCATTACTCAGCAACGAGTAGTTGATGGTGTTGTTGGCTTTGGAAATGAGCAAGTTTTGGTGCTGGATGATTACCTGCAAAGTCATAGAGAAAATGAACCTTCACCTTGGAGAAAAACCAACAAACATGCAGTCCCTGTATTTTTTTTTAAATCTTTACAGCATTCTGTAAAGAACTTCACTTTTCTTTTAGAAAAGACTGAAGGAAATAACTGTTTATCGGAAGTCTTGGAAAAACTGTACTTTAGGTGATATATTTATCACTGTAAAATCTGAAGTACCTGCATAGTTTTGCCAGTAGTAAGTCTCTGAAATAATTAATACTAGAACTCTTCATAGATAATGAATACATTTCCTTGTCTATTGTACTACAAACGATGCCCCTCTGTCTCGAATATTTAATTAGTAATCAGGATTTACCATCTGAATAAAATCTAAATGGTTCTCCAAATCTGGAGTTACTTTGTACCCACTACATCAGTGTCTGTGAGCTGGTCCTGGATTCTGTTTCTCAGTTAGTCATTTTTCCCACTTGGTGCTAACTTGGAATTAATTCTCCTGGTGTTTCACTGGTTGCTGTGCTGCTCTCCCGAAAAACAACGAAGTTCCCAAGTTCTCTGCTTATTAGATTGTGCCTGAGTATCAGAATTAAGCAGAACTTCAGAAGGCTGACAACTGAACAGTCTCACAATTGTCTCTGAAAGAACACAGTGCTTCAGCTTCTATAGAACCAAGTGTTAATTTTCCACTGGATGTGTCTTTCTTTCGCCCTTCATATCACCACATCATTGTAAGCACTGCTATTTTGTCTTGCAAACTCTCTGTGATGCAGTCAATGACTTGTTGCCTTAGAGAAGACGGCTTGTACATGCAGTCTCAGGGAACTGGGAGCCTTTGTCTCCTCAGGAGCAGCTGATAAGATGCATCTTTTTTCTGGGTGACATACATGCTCCTGTGTTTGGGCATTATTCCTTTGCAAAGGAGCACTTGGACTCTATGTGCTGTTTAAGGTAGTGTCTCACAAAGCACCAGGCCTGCAGTGGAAGTTATTACTATGCAGGGGAAGAGCTGAGCTTGCTCTGGGGCCAGGGTGCAATTACTGCAGAGGCAGGAATGTTGAGCACTCTCTTCTCCTTCTGCTTTTCTGGTCAACATCAGTAATTACTAACAGTAAGTAATAAGATCATGCATACAGCCAGTATCCCAAACCAAAGAATGGACTGTGCTGAGAGCTCAAGGCACTTCTTTATTATAGTTGATGCCTCTTGATGAGATAAACTTCTGAAGGAGCTGGGAAATAATTCTCACATATGTGAGGTGACAGCCAGCAGTACTGACATCACAGCAGTAGTATTGCATAGAGAGGGCATGTGTGGGAGTAATCTTATCAGATGGATCTAACTGGGGGACTGTATACATTCTGCAACTCAGTTCTCCAGCATTTCTCTGCAGTTTGGTTCTGGGTTGGACTTTTTTTTTTTAAGGAAAGATGAAGAAAACGAAAATTAAATTAAATTTATAAATCAAATCAAGCTACTAAAACGAGACTACTCAGGGAAAACCCCTACTGTACCAGTAGGAAGATCTCCTTTTTTAGGATCTATTAAGTCTGAGTAGCTGCTTAAAAATCAACTGTTAAGTCTACTTTTTCAACTGCAAAAACACATCAGGGGACAGTACTGTGCCAAAACTACCAGTGAACTGTTACCTTTACAACCATAGCAGCATAGGTCACATCAGCTCGCCAGAGCTGTGGAATGGACCATCCAACCATTGGATCTGCTTCATTGTTATATATGGCAACAGAAGAAAAACTTGGAAACAGCTTCTGAATTTGCTGAACTGCTTCTACTTCTTGTTGCAAGATGTAGAGAGAATTCCCATCTCCCTGCAACAATATTTCATATCTGCTTAGTGGTAATGAGAAAACAGTAGTAAACATACAGACATAACCTGGAGTCATAAACATAAAACATATTCTGAAAACATATTCCTTGGTCACCAAGTTGCTGTGGACCAACAAAATTAGTATTTTTACCTCATCTACTACAGCATGTGCTACTTGCATGAGCTCCTCCTAGAATATAAAATAGAAAAGAAGTAGAAGAGTTGTTTCCCTTTGGGAATTAGGCAAAGACAAATTTGCTTTGAGTTGAAGTCTTGTAACTGAACATCTTCAAAATTTTTCTAGAATAGGTAGCCGTGCTTCCTGCTATAGGCTGGACACTCATCATCATCATCAACTTTGTAAATCAGAATAAAACATAACTTTGATTGAACTGATTGAAAAAAACAGCTTTAAACTGAAATATTGGACTAACCTTCTTATGGAGAGAGATGTAATCCAGCCTTACACCAGTCTCCCCTGTGAAGAAGTTAGTCCCATTGTAGCAATGACACAGAAGACTCCAGCACATGGGTGACTTGGGTAAGGGATGGAAGGAATCCCCAGGCCCTCCAAATTTTAGAAAAGGACTGGCTGATCTTAATCCTTCTGAGCAAGCATCATAATAGTTGAGAAACCCTGAAGTCCAAGCAGATGAATATATCAAAGATGGTAACTCAAAACAGAAACTGGGTCTAAAACTACAAGGAGATGTTATAACCCTGTTATTTGATTTATTTGCAAGACCTCATGAATTGGGACTACCCTTTCCTATGCACTGACAACACAAGAAGACGTAAAAACTTAGCTGCCTTCACAAGGTTCTTCTAAAGGTCTTGTATGAGCATGTTCCCAAAGCATGCAACTTCAGTGAGGAGTCTTCCTCTCATTCCACCCTTCTCCCCCTTACTGCAACTAACAGTACTTTATATACAATTAATGAACTGTATCTTCTTAGTGTAACTCCTGTTTTGTTTTTTCTGTGCCACAACCCCTGATACCCAAGTAGGGAACAAAGTGTAGCCAGTAACATGACCTTAGCAAAACAGATTCTGTGTACCTGTCACATTCCTTATCATTGCTGTCTACCTTACTTCTTTGTCAGTATAACTTACATCTCACTGTCACCCCTCTGCTCACCCCATACACCTGTCTCACTTCACCATACTCAGAAGCACTCCAAAACATGCTCACCTTTTACTGTCATAGTCACATTGTCAAAGTTGTGGTGGTCTGGTTCATTCCATGTCTCAAAATTCCATTTAGCAACATGCTCCAATCCATACCTATCTGTAGGAGAGGCCTCATTTATCAGTGAGCTGCATATCCAATACTATCAATAAGTGACTTATACAGACAATACTATTAGTTCAGGCTGCAGGTGAGGCTCAGCACCCATAACTAGCACTAGATCATTTCCCTCATTATTTTTAATAATGAAGGAAATGTAATTTGTGAGTTTCAAAATGACCTCTCATTTTTGATGAAATGCAGCAATATTTGAAAAAGATGGAAGGTGAGACGGAGATGACTTACAGCTTTGTGATTAGGGCACTCACCTACCCTTAATTCAGGTTGAGCCTTCTGTCTTGTTAGAAACATTTGAAGCTGGCATACAAGAAGTGTTCAGGTTATCATGCTCCAGTGAAAGCTGGTAGTTTACAACCACAACAATATAACAAGGTTATTAAGGTCAGTCCTTCGAGGCAGGCCAAGCGTGCTACCCAGAACACTCTATTCATTCTGGATGTTGGCCACGGATCAGTAAAAAGAGGGACTATTATCCCACGGTCTTCATGGTCTGTTCTGGCATGTTTGTTTTCCAGTTTTGTGTGGAAATCCAGGGTCTTGAAATTGATCATAAAACACAGAACTTTTTGAAGTAGCTAGAAAGGATTACGACAGAACAAATACCAAGGCTTTTCCTTCTTTAACTTACCTATGTATCTCCTGGCCAGAATAGTAATTAAGTTTCTCCACTGTACTACATGTTCTTTATCTTCAAAATCTAAAAAATATCCTGATGGATTCCCCATCAATTCAAATCCTAAAAAAGACATAAGAAATATCTTTTTTTGTGAATGCTATCTCATTTTTATTAATGAAGGATTATCACATCATCTGAAACAAACTTGTTAATGAAGAAGCATCATTAAATGGGTTCTCTTTCCTGTTTCCACATGTTCCCAACAGAAATATTTCAGATTTGAGGTTGTTTACTTGTTACTTGTCAGTGACTATAGTAGTCAAAGCTAACAGTTGTCAACATAAATGCAGGGCTCAGAGGAAACTTGAAACAGTGGATGTTTGCATAAATTTATGGGAAGTTATACCTGGAATATCTGCTTCTCTGGCCCTTTTAGGTATATGTCAATGGGTACTACATTCTCTTCAAGAGATCTCATTTACAAGTACAACCATCTGAAACTGCCTTCAAAGGCAATGTAAAACCAATTGTGTTGTCTTAATGGCTATAACATCATTTTGCTCACACTGGGACATGATGTAAAGGCAAATAGGTAAATAATGAACCTTTGATCAAAACCAGCTTTGGAAAAGCTTTATAAGAATATTCTAATGATTGTACAATATGGACAAACAGATATACCAAGCTGTGGAGGCAGGGAGCTGCCCTTACCTGGAATCAGCTTATTTTCCCACAGGCGATCCATAAGGTTATCCAAGGCAGTAAAATCGTAGTTAAGTTTGCCATTCACCACTCTGAAGAAAAAAGGTAATAAAAAACACAAGTGTAAATATTATAGCAAAGATAGGACTTGATTAGTAGATAATGAGTTAGATGGCTTCCTTCTCAAAATTTGCATAAGATTTGGGTTCTTGGAATTGTACACAATATTCCTTCCCCAAAGTAACAGGTGTTCACCATAAGCAAGTCATGTCTCTTGACTAAACTATGCCTTTTACCTATTTTAGCAGCAATAGAAGCAATATAATATATGGGTCTGCTTGCCGAATTCTGATTTTTCACAAAATATTAAGATTTTTAACTCTCTGATGAAGTAAAATTTACACAAATATTCTTTTCTTGCTAAAGCTGTTTTCTCAGTTTCCATTGGATTACCCACTGCTAGGCCAGCTCTTTTCACACTGCCCCATGTGCAGTCTTTCTTCTAATATGCAGTATATAATACAGATTACTCAGCAGCACTCCATATGGATTTAGGTCCAGATGAAAAATAACTTTGTATCTTTCAAAGAATGCTGAATTCATGCACACAATGTCTGTAATTTTTACCTCATTGTAAGCATTTGCTTAGTATTTCTCCTGTACTCCCAGGATCCCAGGCTGCAAATCTTTCATCCAGCTTTGAATAAATGCATTCAAAGAGTTAGCACCCTATGATGCATTCCTTTGTGTCAAGGAATCTTGCAGGAACAGTTACCAAAATGTGGACATGCACATGGACAGGAACACTGGAATTCTTTTATCCAGGGGATGAAAAATGGCATTTGCAATTTATATGTGATACACTAGAAGATTTGCTCTAAATTCCTGAAAGGCTTTTTTTGCCTGGCATCCAGTAGAAACAAATACAAGGTACTATGTAGGTAAATTTCCCACAACTTCTGAACTTATGGCCTGATTTAACTGAAATCTGACAAGGATGGAGAATTTTTGCCAGTATGAAGTGCCAAATAAGAATTAACAATGAACTTCTGTTGAGAACATTCTGCTAGTATGACTTACTGCTGTTTGGCCCAAGAAACAGCCTTGGCCTGGTGGCCAGATTCTGGCCTCAGTATGATCTGAGCAAAAGGCTTTTTAAGCACCCTTGATATAAATTCAGCCCCAGTCACACAGCGACATTGAGTGAAGCCTTGGCAACCCCTCTCAAAGCTGATTTCTCCAACCATGCCAGGGCACTACAACTAATTTTGCTGGTACAGTGCAACCTGACCACTTCTCCTGAAGTCCTGCCTGCTCTTTCCTAGGCACTTTGCCTTTGCTTGGGTGGAAAGCTATACAAGTGAAGTCCAGATGAAATGCTGCCGGTATGATGGAAGGGGGAGAGACAATCACAGTTCTTGCAACTGATCAGTGCTAGCATAGCATGACAAGCAAACAGGATTAGACATGAGAAGGGGGCCATCAACAGAGCTCTTAAATCAATGATGGGCTCTGTGCTCAGAATGACAACTTGCTTCTTTCTGTACTTCTCCATGCATTTCTGAGCCCCTTTGATGTAGGCTCTTTCTCTGTGCTTTCTTGTCAAGGAAAGGTTTTAGTGAAGAATCTGTAATATCAGTTCCAAATTCCCAGACAATTAAGAAGGGCTGACAGAATTGCTTAGTGAATAAATAAGGGAACTGTGCAACATGAAGAAGACAAATCTCTGACCAGGAACTAGAAGAGGAAGACAAGGCAGTCAAAATAAGTATAACATAGGCCATATCCACAGCCAGCTCCACAAGGTATGTAACAAAGCACACAATCTTAGCCTGGTCATACTCTTCTACCAAAGACCTGAAGTAGGTTTTTCTTTTTAAAGTATGTCCTACCACCATGACAGAAATTGTCATGTATGCAGTCGCTGATGAGCTTAGGGTTCCTGCCCAAGTCAAATGGTGCAGCTGTAAAAGAAGCAAATAGCAGAAAGAAATTTATTTGCTTTAGTATACTTAGAAGTATTTCTAAAGTCACTGATGAACTAAAGAATGGCCACTTGAAACCTGGGGATTTTTTTTTTGCTTAGACAGAGGTTTTAAAAAAAAGTCCTATTCCAAAGTTCAAAGACAATTTTTTTTTTTGCTAAAACTAGCTCTGCTCCCTCAGATTCATTAACTATTTCCAGTTGTACCCTGTGTTCTATTGAATTATTTGCTTACAGGCACACTTACAGTCAGTGTGCGTAAGAATGATTAACTACACTGTCTTGTAAAAAGTTAATAATGCATACAGATAAAAGCAAAGGAACTAGAGTCTTCCTGGCTTCAGTCTAAGGTCTACACAGTATTACGTGAAAACATAAGCATAAATAAGCATATAAAATATAACCATAAATTAAACCTTCTATATGATGCCTGTACACTTAAGATCCCAGGACAATTGCATTTTTCCGACTGCACCAATTAAGTAACACATTAAAACAGAATGCCATTGCCAACTATGACTGAGCGATGGTACACGAGATCTTTTGTTATGTGTATAGGTGTAGAGGCACTTCTTATGTTCTTTGGCTGACCTGTCACTTTTTAAGAATCTCTTCTTCCTACCAAGTGGACCAGACAATATGTCCCATTAATAAAATGATTACTTGACTGACAGGATTGACACTTGCTCAGATTTTGATCTTATCCTTACCTTTACTACATTGCTGATGTGAGATTGATGCATTTTTTTACAGCACATACAGTACTGCTAGAATTTCGGTTGCATGGTTGCCTGCCATGTAGTGACTGGAAGCCATGCTGACTGTTGCACTTGAGGCACAGAAACTGGTACTATTTACAAATGTTTTGCATGGACAAGATTGGCTCAACTGCCAGACCCTTGCCAGGAGTGCTCTGAAGACAATTTTAGGACACTGAAGACCAGATCAAAACTGTTACAAGCCCATGACAAGGCAAATGCGTGGCAGAGGATAAATCTATGGCCAAAGTTGTTCAAAACATCTTTTTACATCTAAACTGTTGGTGGAACATCATGTACCTATGACTGGGCTCTTGGTTGCAAGCTCACAGAATTTTACAATCTATTTTTTGCCTGCTCCTCTTCCAATCTTTCTGTCATGGTTTCTACACACGACTGCCTTCATTTACAAGCACTCAGAAGGTTATGTACTCATCATTTCATTTCAGTGCTCACAAGACTACGATTGTTCATTGTTTGCTGTCAGGAATCTTGAATGTCAAGCAGCAATCACTGTCCTGTCTGTGCTTGGCTTTCAATTGCTCCTCAGCTGGGATTTTTCCGGGAAGCTTGCCAGTTAGACTTTCTTCATCTTCAGTCATTATAAACAACTACACTAAAGCACATTTACTGGCATCCTGGCACCAAGGCCCATAGAAGCACCAGGCCTGAGGCTTCTATATTCCAGAGACTCTTGCCTGCTGGTGAGGAACCTTTCCAGTCTGTATCATGGTCTCAAAACCAGACCCATGTGCTGCCTCTTGGGAGCAACAATCATGATGTGAATATGAAGAGCAGTGATGAGTACAGAGGGGTGTCTGCTGGTTGTCACAAAATCTGATTGCTCCCTTCCTTGCAAAGGTTTGCTTCATGGGCAATCCTTTGCTGAATCAAAGGCTACAGGCCCATCTTAACAGCTTTCCACTACCTCTTATTACTGAAGTAAAGTTTTTTCAAGCATAGAGGGAAATTCTTTTCAGGTGCATAGGTAGCACTACACAGCTTGCCAAAGTGTTGTAAGATACCCATGTTGTGCTTCTTATCCGTGTCACTTTCAGCCTACCCTCATTCACAAACTTAATCTCTTGGGAGGGCAGAGGTAAGATAACTTCAGCTGTCAACACCTTGCATCACAAACAGATCTGCTCCAGCTAGCACAGCTGCAGATACTACTCCTTGGCCTACAGCTATTATTTCCCTCCTGTGCATCTGTTCCTTCTCTTTTGCCCTGCATTGATCCTGTCCAGGAATATAGTTGCATGCCCTGGAAAACATGTGCACACCCAGACATTGAACCAAATATCTTATCTACAGAAAAGAGAGAACAAAAACCACAGGCAGGGAGTGTTTCCAGTCCAGGTGATCTTCAGTCAAGTACTGAATCTCTGATAACATGTCAAGCTAACTTTATCAGACTTTATTGTAATGTACTGAATTAAATCTTCTGTGGCTTCCTGTCAATAGGTCACAGCCCATTTAGGAATAAAAATGTACCATGTAGGGTAACCATCAACAGAGATACTCTGTTGAAGAGAGCCTAGGATTAAGAATGGCTGGGAAATACCAATATACTATACCAATAGAATAGTACTCATCCTCATCCTGACATTCTCATTCAGCTAGTGTGGTCTCCCTTTTGTGTTTCTGGTAAACAGAGCTACCACACACACCAAAAGCTGACATAATCTGGCTTGCTTTCATCACTGTCTGAGAACAGCCTCTCTTTGGGCAGATTGGCCATAGTGGCTGGCTACCACCACTTCCACAGCAACACGGCCTGCTGACATCCTCACTGGGAGCTTCTTCTTGGAAAAACTGCTCACCTAGTTGCAAATGTAGTCAAGAAGCAGGGACAGAAAACTGGCACAAGATGTTAGCAGAGGAGAGATGCAACTCACACCTGTAAAATTTTTCAGCAGGCTATTGGCCAACCTCACAGTTGGAAGGTGGACTCCATGAAGGAATCACCTAAAAAACCCCTTTCTCCTTTGAAGGTTTTCTGTGTTACAATCTTAGAGAAGCAACAGTGCAGTCTAAGAGACTACCCTGCTATGGCAGTACTTCTGCTGAGATAATGACCATAGTACATACCACTATTCATCTGATAAAAATCCTTAGCCATGTGCCAGACTATCTTTGCCCACCCTTGTAAGGGAGTTCCTGCAACCATACACTCTTGTCCACAGCGTCCAGGTCCAGGACGTGGACCAATGGTAATACCATCACCATTGTTCTTGATGAGTGTATATATGCATGATAATTAAATTCCCCCACTCAAGACTAAATGAAGTGAAAACAGCTCTTGAAGTAAGTGACTACTATAAGGAGCGTTCATAGATACAGTGTCCCAAGCAATTGCTTACTACCTTTCTAGAATCCCTGATGCCATTTTAGGGATTGTAAAACTCCAGAACACACACAAGAGTCCATCTACCCTGGAAAGGACATTAGTGTCCCAAGTCAAGCTGTTCACTGCAAGCAAACAATAAACTTTCAAAGGTTCCCACAACAGGAACTGCTGGGGCAACGAACAACAGTAATCTATGCCATTTCAAATTCTTGCTGCTACAAAGTACTCCAGAAGGAATGGTCTTCAGAAGTGCCTGTCTTGCTTTTAGCCAGAACACGCTGTTAAATGGACAAGGAAGCATGTAAGCTTAAGAGGAGAGCATCTAAAAGATGAAGGTAAAAGCTCTGGACAGAAAATGCCAGCAAGTTTATTTTTTTTGGAGGGGAAACTTGTTGCCCTCCAAAGTGCCTCTTACAACACAAAAGGATCCCACCTCCTTAGTTTTTCTAATTACTTTTGCAGCTATAAGGAATGAAATGAAGCCAGTTTAAAGGGCAGGTTTTTACAAAGACTTTGTTTGCTCCAAACTCACCAATTGTCTACATAAGCTTCTTGTTCTGCTGAGTACTTAAAAAACCTCTGGACCTTAAAAGCGGATCGTAAACCTCAGAGTATACAAAGGGCCGAATAGCCCTCATTAACATTCACCTTTCCAGAGGCTGAATTCCCAGCAGTTCTCTCCAGGTCTCGTCAATGTCAATCAAAAACCCTACTAGTCTGGTATGTCGGGTTTAAGTACAAGATCATTAATAACTAAGAAATCAGTAGACTCCTGGGTTATTAATAAACAACACTTCTCTCCCCCCTGAATTGAGTGGAAGCTAACAATATAGTACTCATTCACACTAGAGCTGTTTCTACCATGTTCTTGCTCCACTCACTCTCGCTTCCTATGATCATTACAGGTAAAGTAAATTGGCTCTTGTTCACAAAATCCCCATAATCCAAAATAACCATGATAATTGATAGTTTTCAGGCTGATGAACACTGATTCTTTCTCCCTGGTGGTCCCCAAGCAGCTGTGCTTTTCACATGCCTTGCTGACCAAAAACCTAAATCAGAGGCTTTTTCAAAGGCCAAAGACTACCACATCCACACTAAATAACCCATATATTTTACCACTTTGGTGTCTATTTACTAGCATTAATATTTTTCTTTGCATTTGCTTCTCAGCTCTATCATTTGTGCATGCAGGGTTGGAAAATCTGCTTGTTTTACAATTAAGGCACAGCCTCTGCACAGAAGCACAACACCCAACACTTCAGTCAGTGCTGGCCCACACTTCGCACAATTCAGTCACCCTAGAGTGGGAATGAGTCAGCCCAGCAGTAACAGGAGGATGCATTACAAAATCACAGAGCCAGGCAGCATCCAGCCTTTGCTGATGTCACAGCTTGTCACAGTTAATCCATCCACACAACCAACCAGCGTGGTACATGCGCAAAAAGAAGGATGGGTATGAATCCCTGTGACTTAGGAATAAACCGCTTCAAAAATGGAGAATGCATCAGCTGTTATTTACGGGAAATCACTGCCTCTTCTACAAGCCAGCCAAGAGGCTGTGCATTCAGCTGAATCCTTCTATTTTTTAAAAAACATAAATATAGAATTGACTTTGATTTATACAGCATCTTAATAAGCATCTTTGCTCTTCGAAATCAACAGTGTTTGAGCTTCACCTTGCAAAGCAACTCACAAAATCCTTGCTGTGATCTGGCTGAAATCCACAGGCACAGAATTGCAAGCAAACAATGGATGTTTTCAAGCTGATGCTAATCACGGCCTATGATGCTCCATTTCTTACTCAGCCTGCTTTTGTGAGCATAGTCTCAGTCCTTCTTTCAGCAGTGAGTGTGCTGTGTGTGGGGGGAAGAGAGAGGCAGACAAAGCACCAACAGCTTCCTGTGTCGAGGTGAGTTAACCTCGGAAAATGTTGTTAAGACTGTTGTGTCTCTTCTCACTCCCACACCCCTCTTCCCCATTAAAAACAAATTCCAGATGCAAAAGGAGAAACAGGCTGTAGAAGCAATTTAGGCAAAGGTATATGCTATTTTAGTATCTGACCTCTCTAGACATGTGAACATAGCCAATCAGATCACCTAGGCATGGACAGTTCAGTGTCAGGAGACCTTGTGATTCCTTGTTCAGGTTTGCTATGTTCACATTCATTTGCAAAGCGAACAATTAAATAATAAGGTGAAAGAGCAGAAAATGCTTTCCAGCTGATTCTTCACTATAGATTTAAAGGCTTTGCAAGTGACTGAAAGGTTCAGTCACTGTATGTGAGCTGACTGCTAGAGGATACCTTTCTGATTGAGTTTGATGTATGAAACTGATTGTTTTCCTTCTGCATAGCACTTGGCTACAAGTAAAATGTTCACTGTGGTTTGATGCTACCCTTGATGATGGAACTCCAAATAAAGTCACTTATAAGCAAAAGTTTTGAAATGAGGTGACAGGGAGACTAAATCAATAACGAAGACTAAAGATGAACAAGGAAGAGAAAACATAACCAAAAGCTAAAACTAGCTTACTTTAAGCACATAACTCCTTTCNAAGCTGTCACTGAACCTTTCTTCCCAAGCAGCGACAGAACAGTTCTCTGTATGCATCCAGCATTCTAATTCAAGTACGCACAATAGTGCACCTTCTGAAATGAGCTTCCATGGTACATATTTGAGTTACTTTTGTTTTCCTTTCACAGTTCTGTTATTATCACCTATTCATGTTCACATCTTTATTTGCTGTTTATGCTCCATCTATTATTTTGCCTGATAGCTGTACAAGGAAATAAAGTCCAAAAGTATGTGACTCCAACCATATAATGGAAAATAGCTTATTTACTGTTGTGTAAATTGTAACATTGAGAGGGAATTATTGCCCTCCCTGCTGCCAAATATGCAACAAGAACAGAATTCAGCAATGCTTTACTTAGTGTGCTCTTGCAAGCACTTTGCTTGCTCATGCACATACTGTAATTGGATCTGAAATTTTGCACTAATGCACAATGTACTACTTTTACTAGGTATTTTAACTATTTCCATTCTCAAAACTTACTTCCACTTGTCAAGATGTGTACTAACGAGCATGTAAATGGACAAACCAACAGTCTAAGAAAATAAAAACATGAAGGTAAATACTAAAGGTGTGAAGATTTTCAGCTAGATTTCTCAGCTGATGTACTTCTTTTACATCTAAAATACAGACAGAACATGGTGTCTGATGAAGTCCAGCAGCTGCTGGATCTATTTTGCATATCAGATGTAGTTTCAGGTGGGTCTTTCTCTATCAATCCTTGATTCCCCATGGGCAACTTTATGTCTAACTTGAATATGTCACTTGTTTGCAAAATGATACCAAGTTTATTTTCTAACTTACTAGAGTTTAATAACTTCTGATGGTGAAAAGGCCCAATGAATATGCCTTCCATGTCTTGTTTTTAATCCTGAAGAACTTTTGTGATGAGTGGTTTCTGAGTACTTCAGAACTGACAAATGACCACTATAAGACAATGTGGAGAGCGCAGCTTTTTAAATGGCATGCCAGTGTCTGCTCTTCACTCTCGAATATAAAACATAATAAACCTCGTCCAATTAAGGAGATAAAAGTAGCCGCCAGTTGCATTTATAGATAGTTTTATATGAGATGTAAATCTAAAAGTCTCTACAAATTGAGATCTGATAATTCTATTTTGAACCTGGGTTTGGCATTACAATTTAGACTAGTGGTGTATTATTATCTACAGTATTGATAGTTCTTACATTCCATGATCTTCATGTTCATGTATTAGCCTTTTTCCTCCATTCCTTCCCCCATCCTGAAAAACTTCCACTAATACAAAAAATATCTCTCCTTTCAATATAAAGATGCATTACATTCTGTGTTTATGAAACATGAAAATTTACTTCACAATGCAGTAAGAAATCATCTGTTTTCTTTGCATCCAGAAATGGTTTTTCAATATCCAGTTAAGATTACATAAAATTTCAAGGAATGGGTGAACAAGTTCCAGAATTCCAGAGAGACTATCTTGCTACATTAAATTTGCCTCTATGATATACAAATATCAGTAGTAACATTCGTCTTCATCAGTAAGCAGGCTTTGGTTCTACAGTTCTGGCTGTTTGGAGATGAAACAACAGGAGTTTTTCTTAGGCAGGAAAGCTCAGACATTTTACACTCAATGTCAGCTGATCTATGTAAATTCTTGCTATATGCAAGATTTATCAGCTAGACCCCCTTCATGATTTATTTCAATAAAAATGCTTTTTCAAAGGACAAATCTCCATTAGTGACCATTGATAACTAAGCACCAAGTGTAAGGACAGTTCCACATGCTTCCTGCCCTAATCTCATTTAACACATTAAGAGTATTTTTTCATCTAACTGAGTTAGAATATAAAATCCTTGAAAACCCCAGTTAAAAAGACTGTAAAAAGCTATGTCAGGACTGTGATTCTATTTGAACTCCACACAGTGTAACCAGTTCTATTAAAGCAGAATAGCAGAGATGAGTAAGAAGTCAGAGGTTACCATCTTCTGTAACGTAATGATTTCAAGTTTATCTTTTATCTGTGATTATACTCTACAGGACAAAGATTTTTCAAGTGCTACCGTTTATTTATATTATCTCACTGTAAACATTATGAGAGCAATACCCAATTGGCGCACACTGTATCATGATACAATTTCCAATCTATTCTTATAGAAAGCTGTGATCCTGAGGTACTGTGCTACTGGGTGCTGATACAAGAACTGTTGTGGAACTACTGCAGCTACTTAGTGCCTTTGGTAAGTGCTAATCCATTGGTTCTGTGTTTGTAGTGGGAAATTGAAAGGGGCTTGCATGCTGAATGACAATCTTCCTGAATTTTGAATATGCAAAGCTGCATTGAATCTTGCAGATCTCAGTTTCTCCTGGAAACTGCACAACAGGAACTATAGATTTTTTCATTAAAAAAAAAAAATCAGTAACATGACTCTCCACAAATATACATAATTTTCAGCTGTACCAGGCACTTGTCGCAGCCAGAGAAGGAATATGGAATGCACTGCCTAGTGGATTGGAAGGGAGTGGATGCTTTTTTTTCAGAGTGCCCATCTTTCCCATTAAAATGCAATCAAATGTGTGCTTTTTAAGCACATCACCAGCTCACTATGATATAAAGGTAAATTATAGAGTAATTGAGGCTTGAGAGCATTTTAAACAATGCAGGCATTAGGCTTAAGAGTTTTTTTAATTCACTGAATTTTTGAACTTCCAACACTTGCACAGAAGGAAGAACATGGCGATTACATTTGGACTATGTACTTTTGAAGATTTGATATTATTGACTGTGACCCAGTAAACAAACACTTCTAACTATGATTCTGTGATTCTAATATTAACTGTGTGTATGTGACTAATTTAGCATTAATTTTTTTAATAGTTAGGTTACTAGATTCTGAAATCATCTGAAAATCCTCAAGTAAATGTGTCAACAATGTGTCAAATATATTTTATGTCTTTATATCATTTATTTCATAAATACTTCTGTTCAATTCTGCTTTTAATCCTTTACAGTTTTTAAACCAACTGAAACTGTGCATCTGTTCATAAAGACAAACAGTAAGTCATACAAACAAAAATCACCTGTAAACTCCAAATTAATGGTCAATGATCATCATTCTTTTCTGTAGTTTCTGTAGTTTCTATTCTTAGAGATAGGTGTTTTACTGTAGTACCTCTTTTGGCTGTTTTGGCCAGTTACCACTGTTTCGCTACTCAGAAGCTGACAAGGAAAGACAGCACACCTAGAACTAGAGCACATTTAGACTGTTAGGGTCACTGGAATTCAACCAGGATGCCAGGACCAGCCCACCCAGAATTATTGTTGGACTGAAGCCTTGATGAATGACTTCATGTAATGGAGTATGAACTCTCATCTCCATAATCCACTAATGAAACTTCTGCTGTCAGTATTTTTGTATGTTAAGTAAAACTTGTTCATCATAAAACACAGTTCTGTCAAAACTATATAATTTTCAAAATTTCTACAGACAGAATGAGAGATTGCTTCATTTTGTCACTTTTTTTTCTGTGTGGAACTGTCCTGTCCAGAGAAATTTAGCCTCATTGGCACTGTGCTGTATCGAAAAAATGTTCAAAATTATTATTTGAAGTTTCTTTCTTTTAGATTTCAAAAAGTGCTATTTTCAGGCTACCTTGAGGCAAAACAAAGTTACAACCAACTTTATACAGAAGAGGTCAAGTGATAATTATACAATACTATCCTCCTTTCTCTTAGGATCCTGATATTGGGAAAAGTGCTGTTGAAATGCAGAGAGGTGTCTGCCAAAAAAATTGTGAAGTTGGGCAAACCCCAATTATTCTGCAAATTCCAAGACTGCAAAGACTAGAAGTAACAGTTTCCAAATATTGCACAGGAGTTGAAAAGGAGAAAAAGCTTACTTAGGTACTGAAGCAGATGACACACCCATTTTAGGAGGCCACTAAACAAGATAACTCTTGGCTCTAATAATTAGATAGTAAAATGGATGAAAGGATGAATTTGAGAGACTTGAGCTTAAGTCATTTATTTTTAATTAAGAAATACCTCAAGGCTAAAATTAAATTAACAGAAGCAGTGAAATCTTCTATTCTGTAAAATACAAAACCAAAGAAACACACTACCTTTGTGACCAGTGCGCAAAATGCATTATGCAGATAAGGTGTACTACTGCGTCTCCCTTTTTCTAGGAGGTACTTGAGCAAAGGGGAAAGGGATAGGAGTGGTTGACAAGACCTTCCATAACAAAGAAGCAAGCAACAGGACTTTGGTAGGACTGAAATTACTTTCTCTAAATTTTGTATTTAGAACATCACAACTACTACCACCAAATCTAAGCTCCTAGTAGTAGCCAGTAGTTTTATGACCATTTTAAGAATCCATGACCAGTTTAACATCACAGAAGTTCTAGTTCTATTCCTCCCTCGCCTAAGTTCTGACTTTTCATTTACATAATTTTTATGTTTCCTTCTTACTTCTAAAGAGCAGCAAACAACTTTTTGCACAGAGATAAAAGACAATGTTGAAACCTGGCCCTCTCTAGTCATGCTTGTGTGCCAGCAACTTCCATCTCAGATTCTTACTGCATGGCAGCTTCTGTTCTTCCTTGGCTGAGAAATAGACACATCTGCTCATCCCTTAGCTTGTAGGCCAGCTGAAAACAGTTCCTACAGGTCATGGCCTTGTGCCCAACCTGTTAATCTGCACTGCTTAGTAACCATTAAACATTACATATCACCTTTGTCAAGGGGAGGAGATGGATGTTTATTTACCACTTGGAGAGGTCTGCACTTATACAAAGATCTTAGATAACTGAGAGGGAACTTGGTCATTTATATACCTCACAAGAATGAAGTAGACTTTCAACAGAAGTCTATCTTTGTCCTGCTGATCTGCCCACATTATGAAGTCTTTGGTTTACATAGAAGCAAAAAATATTGTGATCTGAATGTGCTGACATGTAGAAAAAGAACTCTGACCTCCAGCGCTCCCATCCTATGTACTGAGCAGAACAGGACTTACTCCAGCCTGCAAAGGACACAAATCTCAAGCAAGACGGAAGCTCTATTCATACACCTTGAACATGTAAAATCAAAAGCTAATGCTACATGAAGATGCATAAACCAGATCAAATCTCAGATGAGAACTAGCTTCAAAGGTCAGAGATGTGTTAGCCCAAACTCAGCACAATTTTTGGATCAGTGCTAGTTAATTAATAATCTTATGCATTATTTAAACTGAAATCCTCAGCTAGCGATACATATATATCCAGCTTTACAAAGTGATACAAGTGACAACACACTACCAAACAGCAAACCCAAGATTCCATAACTACCCATTCTTACCTTGAGGAATATTTAGCTAATAATTATCCTTTATGCAAATAGAGCAATGTTTGGCTGAAGACTTCCATTCATTCCAACGTGCAAAAACAGAGCTGGTACATTCCTGTCAAAAAGCTATCCAGGTAAGAGATTTGTCTCCCTTCCTGTGCCTCTGAATTCAGGTTAATTTGTTCTTGGCCTGTTTTCAAAGGTGCAAAACTGCCTCTTTTCACTTACTTTGTTTGTGCTGTTGGGGTTTTTTTTTTGTTGTTTATTATTATGTTGTTGTTCATAAATATTGCTTGTAAAGTAGACACTGGGCAAAAGTTTGTAAAACATACAGTCAGCCGTAAATGGTACAGCAATTATCTTTCCTGCAACCCTCATCCAAGAGTTCAACCATTTGGTTAGTTTTTATTTCTATTTAAGAAAATAGGCTTATCAGTTTCTCAAAGTACTACATTGGTATTGAAACTGAGAGCATTTTGTTAGTGCTTAAGTACAAAAAGCGTTTCCAAAATACTGTCCTTATTGCATGTAGTAAACACAAGATGCCACAGAAAACAACAGGAAAAACCATGAGAATGGACTATCAATTTGGTTTTCTCTGTGACAGCTTAGTATGGCTAAACAACATCCAGCAAAAACACAGGGCAGAACACAGAGCTTAGTATTTAACTTCATGAATGATGACCAGGGTCTTCAAAAGCTATCTTGAAAGACTTCTTTTTTTTTTAAGTAACAGACTTTCACTTTGAAACAGCTACTTTCCCAAAAGCAAGAAGTCTGTTTTTTAGGAATATTTTTTGAATCCACAGCAAATGCCTTTTTAGTGGTCATGTCCTAAGACTCTCAGGAAGAATAATGCTGTCTTGCCTTCAAGAGCATGTCAATAGTTAGATCAGCATTTTCTGGAATCCTTGCGCAAAACTGTCTCTGCAGAACGAGTGAAACTACTTGGCCATGTATCTGCATGAATGATCATTCCCAAAGATGATCTTGACGGGCCAGCCTTAACAACAGGTGCTGGCTGACTGCATGAGTTCCACTGTAGCCTGCTCATCAGCTCTGGGATTTTTACCTGTCAGTGGCTGTCACCTTACTCACTGGGATATGGCACTGAGAATTCTTGGGAAAACAAGACTTCAATCACAGCTGCTGGTGAATGCAGGCATTTAACAAAGAGTCTAACTTGCCTGGAAAATCCTAAACTAATTTACAGTTGAAAATGAAAATTGTGAATTGGAGATTTTAATTAGAAATACACAAATCTGAAAGACTCTCAGAATAAATTTCTCCTTAATATAGTAGTTTAATTTGTAGAGGACATGATCTGGCTGCCCTGACTTATAGAGACAACTAAGCTGGAATGCTATTTCCTCTTACATGTTTGAATTAGTGTAACATTGAAACTCAACACAAAAATGCTTTGAAGCAATAATATTTTACCCCTATATAGTGAAAAAACTAACCAAACCTAACAAGTTTCATATGATTTTCCTACAAGGCATTGCCATGTTCTGTGCCTGTAGTCTGACAGCTTGCTGGGTCAATGTATAAACAAATTGTTTTGGTTGCTGGCACCTTGCTTAAGTCTGCTTCCAAGTACCTCTTAGTTCTAAAGATGAAAATACAATAGCTAACACAAGACAGAGAGAAACATTCATCTCACTTTTTCTGTTTTAGTACCTGATGACTTCTAAAACTTTTAGTTTCTGTTGACATATCTAAGTAACCCTGCAGAACAAAAGATTAATAAATCAAAGCAATAGGTGCTAAAGCTGTATTGTCTTATATTACATGCAGCTCAGGGGACTTTATTTCAGACTAGTCAGTTCTCACAAACAAAATGTACTCCTCGCATCCATTCAACTATGTCCAAAGCATCAATTGCTGACTTAGGTTTTTATGCCACCATAATGGGTCAAAGTGCACTGGGGCACAGTTTCTAGGTATCTTCCTCTGAAAAAAAATCCAATTTGCAAGAATAACATACCCCTGTACATTGAACCTATGTACCACAAATGAGCCTAACCAAGGAGTTTTTTCAAAATCATGTCATTGCTCAAAACCAGAACAGTAACGTAACCATAGCCATTAGAGCCAAGAAAAGTTCCTATGAGACAGAAGAAGTTGCTGATATGAAAGATGAGCAACATGAACAATTTAACTCAACACCTGTGTTCCCAATCAAATGTTTAACTAGACTGCTATCTCTCATGTTTTCCAGTGAGTTATGCAACAAATAAATACAAAACCCACCCTAACCACATTAGTTTTTAGTGGAGTTTTCATAGTGCAAACATGGAGAAAACAGCAAACATAGCTTGGCTCAAACTCTTTAAATGGCTCTATCCTAACTTACACTTCACATCACTATTTCAGCAAGTGAGCAACTATACTATAAGCTGTGATACCATCTGACTTCCGTTCTAAATAAAGCATTTAAAATATCTCAACACAGGGAGACAGGCTCACCCTCACTACTCCCTCCTGGGCTTTATAGAGATACAGCTTCAGATTTTTTGGTGGACAATCCGGGATGGGGAGGCAAAAGGATGAAAAAGAATGACATTTTTGAGGGTTGTGCTCTTTCACAAAGAACAACTTATCCATTCAGAATGGTTATACATGCAGCAGCAGAAACTGCCTGCCGAAGAAGCTGCAAAGAGAAATCCCACATATGAAATGAACATACTGTGATGAATGTTTCTTCCCCTGCAGAGAGATTTTGTCAGGTCACAGACACAACAAAAAGACAGGAAGAAAGGTGGGACTAAGGCCAGTTGGAAAGTCAGCAGTTTGTTTGGCTTGAATGGTTCTTTCTCGTTTCTCTTTTTCACAAAACAAACTGAGTCAATGCATTTAACCTGAAAGAATGAGTGGTTCAGACAAGGTTCTGCTCAATTGCTTTTGTTCATATGGTCAAGGGAAACTTGAAAAAAACTTCACTGTGAAGATTCCAAACATAAAAGTACAATTAAAAATAACAAAGACTACTTTCTGTTGTAATTATATGAATGCTACACATATACATGAATGTGCACACAAGTCATCTTTCACTTGTTTAAACAGTTGTTCCGATACCAAAGCCAAGTGCAAGGAACTAACATGTTTTTTGCTATGTGCTGCTCCACCTGTACAGCCCTGTTAAGAACAGCTCTTTCAGCAAATGATGACTTGAATAAAATGCAAACATTATGTTCTGTGGACCTCTGGAGGAAGAAAGGGAGGAATAGTGGGTTTCCATTTCTTAGTGTGGCCTAAGCTGAAAATGGGTCATTTGGTGAACCAGTAAAGGAATCCACTAACTGACCCCTCCAGGGCTCCTGCATACTGGTGTTGGATCTCAGTGCCAGAATCAGAAGGCTGGAGTCTGCTCATGGGCACAACAGCAGACAGATTTCCTCTCCTCTCCTCTATTCTGTCTTTGGAGATGGCAAGAACATTGGAAGCTCCAAGCTCTGCTAGGCTGCATAAGTGTACAGGGTATAGCACACATCTGTGGTGGAATCCCATTTCCTTCAGGTGAAGCAATGAGCTACAGGCATCACAGCCCGAGAATTATTGGATTACACAGCTGAAAAATGGGTTGCTGATAATAATGCCCCTGCCCTTATTTGGTGTGGCTTTACTGCATTCTCGAAGCAACAAGGAAACTTTAAACATTAACAGTTTCTGGATACCAATCTAGGTTGAGAGTTGACTGCTTAACAGCTACCACGTTCATTTGACACGGAATCTGAAAGCATACATAGCAGAATAAACAGTTACTTACAGGAAGGAAACCTTTATTTTCAGGAAAAAAAAATTAAGAAAATTACTTACTGTCAGCTTGAACACAGAAGATACACAGAAGATAGAACACAGAAGATAGAAGTTACTGTACTACTTTTTTTTTTTTTTTTT
>VXBC01013066.1:280757-296076 GCA_013399945.1 Ploceus nigricollis
TTTTTTTGTGGGTTGGGGAGGCTTGGTGGTTTTTTACAAAAAGCTATTATTCTGATTATCCAGTATGGCAGTATAGTTAATATGTATATTTGTAAACTATCGTTCAAACACAAGATCTCTTAATGGACTTCCAAAGAAATTATGTTAAAATCATCTTATGTAATAAAAATCACTATTATCCCTCAGGGAGTTGCACAAACAATACATACATCTGAATTGCAATGGGGTTTTCTTGTAAATACCAAATTACTTCCAGGTAAATTGTATGAGATTAGAGAGAGGCAGACAGCAACTATGCAATTAAATAAATGAGCCTAGTGTACAGAAGCTGATGCAATCTTTTTTATGTAGCCTATAAAAAGCACTCATTGGATATTGAACTGCCCACTAGGTTTTAAGCATGTCGAGCAAGAGCACAATACTTATTTCCTGGCTGGCTGAATTCATTTGGCTGTAAGAAGCGAGTGGCATTTAAATAAGGATTTGCTGTCCTGATGCACAAGTCTCTCATTCTCCAAACTAATTTAGGTAAGACAGGAAGTATTGGGATTTTGCCTTTTAAAAATTAGTGTATTTATTACACTTGCTAGCATTCTGTATTTCGTAAACTTTATTCATATGCTCTTAAGTACTTCACCTGGTGTTGCAACTTCATTTATCTTTTCTGTCACCTTTGCATTCTAACAAAGACTAGATCCAACCTATTTTTCTGTCCAAGCAGATCTTGGCTAGCATAACTGTGGAGTACATTAGGGTCTAAAATAAACTTAGCATTGATAAAAAATGGACATGAATCTTTATAAATTATTATATTAAATTGTAATTAGTGTTCCCTTATGATGGAAATAAACCTTACTTACAAACACAGAGAAATGTATACAATGGGAACTAAAAATGGGTTTATGTAATTGGGATGGATAAAACTCTACTAATTTTTAAACATATATTTAGACTACTATGCAGGTTCTTTTCAACTTGGACAATCAGAACACACATTTCTAGCAAGAATCCCTACTCTATCTTTTACCAAGTTATAAATTACCTATAACACCTGAACATCCTGCTTTGAATTGTGGTTAAACTGCATAGCCTTAGAAATCATGCTGTATCACTTATCTGTATGTTGTATCATAATACCTGCGAACTTGTTTAAAAGTTCTGCTCTAGTTACAGATACATAATAATCTTATTATTATTTTCAATCTGGTGGCAAAAAATAATTATTAAAATCTTGAAAACTATTTCTAAGCGGGATAGACAAAATACTTTCTATTAAGCCACTCTCTATTTGGACTGCTCCAGGACAAAAGCTTACAGGCTCTTGATAATCTGTTCTTTTGCTTTTCAATTATGTTTCCAGTTGGACTCATTAAAACTTTTTCTAAATTCGGAATTCTACACCTTAACATGCTGTTACCTAATATTAACAAATCAAAATGTTCTTCTTAACAACAAAAAAACCCCATGAAATTTACAGAGAATTCTGTCAGTAGCTTCTAAACTGTGTATTAACTGTTAAAACTATTAAAATTTACCAAGAGAATACTGTGCCAGTAAGTTTACTTCAAGTTTTATGAAACTGATGGGTACAGAGTCTGTTTCTAAACACTGAAAGAGGAAAGAAATAGCTTTCACTTGTAAGTGAAGACAAGCTTTGACACTATGGCAATGTCACTCCTGGCACCAAACAGCTCTGATGCAGAGATCCTGCCTGTTAATGACACTGGGAGAGGCTGAGCCAAGAGAACGTCAGCTTTCCTAAAAGTTCTGCATACTGTTGTATTAGCACCTACTATCTTCATCTAGATCAGTACGAGTCACTCCTTATCTCCCACCACTCTTATATGGACGTCCTCATGCAGAAGTCTCTTCTTTCTCTCTACTGCTAACCAAAAAAGATTTGCCACTTGGCATAGCCTGTTTAACATTTTCCACTTGTGTGTTCCTATTTTAATTTTTTAGCTATGTTAGTAAGGACACTTGCATGTTTTGCCTCTTAGTCATGTTCCCACCTACCCCAAAATTACTTATGAATGCACTAAGCCAATTTCTTTTTAATTTGACAATTGAGTAAAAATGCCAAAGTCGAGTTTCATGAAAACAGTTGTGTCCATTGAGGCAAGAGACATCAAAAGCACCCCCATCAGGGGAATACAAATCATCCCAGCCATCACATACTAGAAAACAATCAGGAGAACCATAGGAAACACTGCTGCATTTGTTCTGCTGTACACATAATTATTTGCTGTATCTCATTACTGGCAGAACAAAGTTGGGTAACTACGGGTTTAAACCTGAAAATAATGACATGTAGCACTTATCCAACATGGTAACCTCATGGTGCTTGATCTGGATGTTGCAGTGTGGTGGTATTTGTTAGTAGGCATTTATTACCAGAAGCTGCACATTGAAACAATCTACAATTCAACAAGTTAGTGTTATGTAGCAGCTACAAAGAGTCTATAAATTGTTTATGTACATATCTTTTGTGTAAGACTAAACTGTTGCTCTCCAGAAAACTCTGCTTTACAGATCCTACCAGCAACATTTTTCTCCTCTGCATTGACGACAGCTGCAGTGACAGCTCATTATACCCTATGAGAGTTACTAACCAATGATTACAAGATGTACTCACTATACAGAAACACTACAACCTACCTCACTAGTGTATGTTTATTTCACACCATCAAGTCCTACTTCTGGTCACAAAGACCTTTATTATAGAACTTTTAGAATAGATTATGGAAATCTTTGTCATACCAAAACATGGCTAATTTAACCCCATTTTTCTTTATTAGAACAAACTGGATTCAACTGAAAGTACTCCTTAATGTGTGCAAGAAAGGGGAGATTTATTTCTTATCCTTCTGCATCATTGGAGCCCTGTGAGAGTGTTCTTGTTGGGATGATGCTTCCTTAAAAGCAAAATCAGGGGACAAACTTTTACTGTTAAATTCCTGTGTTAAAAAAACCTTCATGAATTGCAACCTGACAGAGTTTTTCTTCACTTTGCAGGAACGCACTAAATGAAGTAAACACTGGGAAAATGGAAAGACCACTTGAGGCTACCAGAATGGAAAACAACACCTCATCCTGCTTTCTCATGGAAAGAAAGACTCACGTCACAATTAACAGGAAAGTAATCATGCTAGCTAAGCTGAGAAAAAGCTGCTCCTGCACACCACAGAAGCTGAAGAATTTTCTTATGGACTTCTTTCCTGTTTTACGATGGCTTCCCAAGTACCGATGCAAAGAGTACATTTGGGGGGATGTTATGTCTGGGTTAGTGATTGGGATCATTTTGGTGCCTCAAGCAATTGCATACTCACTGCTGGCAGGTCTGAAGCCTATTTACAGCCTTTACACATCCTTCTTTGCCAACATCATCTATTTCTTAATGGGCACATCCCGTCACGTCTCAGTTGGCATTTTCAGCTTGATAAGCTTAATGGTGGGACAAGTTGTGGACCGAGAACTTCTCTTGGCTGGGTTTGACTTGAATGATGATGCCCCACCAGCCTCAGGTGATGGCTCTCTGCAGAATGACAATCTGTCCAACACAACTGCCTTCAACCTCACCATTGCAGGGATAAATGCCGAGTGTGGGAAAGAGTGCTACGCTATTGGCATTGCTACAGCCTTGACATTCATGGCTGGAGTGTATCAGGTAAGTGGTTGCTGATATCCAGAGGCAAGGTATGAAGTTCCTAAAGTTTTTTGCATGAGCTAAGCTTTGGCTTGACTGTCTTTCAATGAGATACATAATTTGAATTTGAATTCATTTGAATGCACCTTGGGCTGTTTTTTCCAGGAAGCTTAATGGTGGGCAACTCAGAGACAGCATGAGGCAGGAGGTTTTCTTAAGTTGCTAGCAAGCACAGTTAAAACAAGAGTCTTCTGAAAGCGCATCGACATTATTTTGATACTCTTCTGCTTCTTGGTCTTGTTGCTTTCATGGGACAATGAGGCCCAGTACAGATATAGGAAATTCCCAGGTAGCTGTGTACTTAAGAATGAAGAAATAACTCTCTTTCCCTAGATGTTTTAATAGAGGTGTACACACACTCAACTACTTCTACAGGTTCAGAATGTGCAGCTCGGTGTTTTGCTAGGAGGTGCTGTGTTCTACCAAACTGCTGTCCAAAAGATAATTCAAAGAAAGGACAAGAGGAGACATAGACTGACTAACCCACTTTTCAGACAGTGGCTGTGCTGGACTCCTTGACACTTGTCAACATGTTGCCATCACAAGGATATCAAGACAGCACAGAACGAAGCATCATGAACATAATTCTCTATTAACTCTGTATGTGTATATATGTGTGTGTGTGTATATATGAATGCAGAAAGAGCTAGCTATCTTCCTGTTGTACTAAGAAATTTCAGGTCACATATATGAACATAAAAAATGCCCTTGTGAAGTTGTATTTTCCAAAACCATCTAAGGAAGGAGAATCAACTAGTTAAGGACAGAATCACGGAGTTTGTGAGCTGTTCTGATACTTCTGATCTTAGGCATGCCACAATGGCCACCTGCGTTCCATTTTCCCTTCTGTCCACAGGGCTAAAATTTAAAGCTGTTTAATGCAAAAGCTAAAGTAGGGATCTTATTTGTTGTCACTCAAGTTTTGTTTACAAGGAAAAGGCCATACATTTTAACTTTATTTGCTTTAAGACAGAAAAAAAAGGAAAATTGACTTTGGTATAACAGAAGTATTTTGGACCCACTGTTCTTTTGCATGGGGAATAAAAATCAGGCAAGCCATTTCAGTGGAGTCACTTCAGACAAATGTTTGATTGACCACCCTGTCTCAAACTCCTCATTCATCTCTTGGATTTGCAGCGTTCCACAACAGTAAAAGGCATCACATTTTAAAAGCAGACTGGAAACAAAAAAGGATAATTCCTGCTTCAAGAATGAAATAGACAAATACTATTGGCCTCCAGCTAGTTCTCCCTGATCTGTACGTAATTATTTGCAGTAATGGTTACAGCTCATGTTTTTTCTTTTTCTTCTTCTGTTTCCTCAGGTTTTAATGGGGATCTTCCGTCTGGGTTTCGTATCAATGTACCTATCTGAGTCCGTACTAGATGGCTTTGCAACTGGTGCTTCCTTAACCATTTTAACAGCTCAAGTGAAGTATCTTATTGGAATAAAAATTCCACGTAGCCAAGGCCATGGGATGCTGGTTATTACCTGGATTAACATTTTCCGGAACATTTCTCAGGCTAACCTTTGTGATGTCATCACAAGTGCCATTTGTATCGTGGTGCTGGTCACTGCTAAGGAACTCGGAGATCGGTATAAGCATAAACTGAAATTTCCTCTTCCCACAGAGCTGGTAATTATTGTTGTGGCAACACTGGTGTCACACTATGGTAAGTTAAATGAAGTGTATGCATCCAGTGTTTCTGGAGCAATTCCAACAGGATTTATCCCTCCAAAGGTACCAGAGTTCAACTTAATGCTCCGAGTTGCTCTAGATGCTTTGCCTCTTGCCATAGTCAGTTTTGTCTTCACTGTATCCCTTTCCGAAATGTTTGCAAAGAAATATGCTTACACCATCCGAGCCAATCAGGAAATGTTTGCTGTGGGGTTCTGCAACATCATTCCTTCTTTCTTCCACTCTTTTGCAACCAGTGCAGCTCTGGCAAAAACACTTGTCAAAACATCTACAGGCTGTCAGACTCAAATCTCTGGAGTAATTAGTGCAATGGTGGTTTTGCTGGTCCTGCTCTTCCTGGCACCTCTCTTCTACTCCTTGCAGAAATGTGTCCTGGCTTGTATTATCATTGTGAGCCTTCGGGGAGCCCTGAGGAAGTTCCGAGATGTGCCAGCAAGGTACCATGTGAATAAGGTGGACACACTTGTTTGGGTAGTTACCATGTCTGCCTCTGCCTTGGTCAGCACAGAAATAGGGCTGTTGGTTGGCATTGTTTTCTCCATGTTATGCATCATTGTTCGGACCCAGCGGCCACGGACAGCCCTGCTTGGTCAGATTAAAGACACAAGCTTTTATGAGGATGACTTAGAATATGAAAATCTCTCTACTGTTCCAAAGGTCAAAATATTTCGTTTCGAGGCTCCACTTTATTATGCAAATAGAAACTACTTCCTAAAGTCTCTGTACAGATTGACCAATTTAGATCCTAACCTAGAAGCTGCTAGGAGGAAGAAATATGAGAAGAAGGAAAAGCAGCATCTGAAAAAGGGAAATCACAGAACAGCTAATGGACTGGGCATTGGAGAAACCACTTTGCAACTAGTTCCTAAGCAAATTGATTTCCAAACCCTTGTTGTCGATTGTTCTTCCATCTCATTTTTGGACACCACTGGAGTTAATACTTTGAAGGAAATCCTGAAAGACTACAAGAATTTAAACATTTCTGTTCTCCTGGCTTGCTGCAATCCTTCAGTGATAGACTCTCTGAAAAGAGGGGGTTACTTTGGAAAGGATTTTGGATGTATGCAGGAAATGCTATTCTACAGTATACATAATGCTGTGCTGTTTGCAAAAGACCAAAAGCTTCCAGCAGACTGCTCAGTTTAACACTGTGTCTTCCTTGATGATTTACTACAAAGTGACAGATAGAGAGGGGTAGTTTGCAACAAGTAAATTATCAGACACATTGTTGGCTGTGTAAAGCCACTCCCCCCAAAGAGTTCCACTTTTTGTCATATGCTACATAGGGCAGCCACTGGGGAGGCAGTCCAGGACAAGCATGGAAAGGTTAGACCACCACCTACACTTCAAAATACAGGCAAAGGCAGTTTGAGATTGACTTATCCATCACACCATGATTGTTTGTGACCCAACATGGATGACAGGGGAGTGTAGCGGTGGAAGGCCTGCCCAGTGTTGCTGTCCCAGTGATTTAATTGCTGGTTTGTGTTAAGAAGGCTAAGCCACTTCCATGAAAATGCAATCCAAATGGCATTCTGGATATATAATTGTTTAAACTGTGGCTTGCAAGGCCCTACCCCTTCCAGTCATTCTAGGTGTACTCTTAAACAAGTCACCACTGTTTGCATAAAAATAAAATGTTTAAAATATCGTGGAATATAGAATATCTCTCCTCCTTGATCCCACAAGCTTAATAGCATAATCTGACACAGGACAAGAAATTATGATCCATCACAGACTCCTCTCAAAATGACCATTTCCAAAAACTGTTGGCTTTGGAGTTACAGGAGTCATCCGTTCTACTGGATTAAATCTGTCGTAATTAGTTACTGAAGGCTGTGATACCCCTGATCATGCTGGAAGAAATATGACTCTGATGTGCAAATTCGTAACTAGTAAAAGGATAAACAGGATTAAGAAAAATTAATGGCTTTAACTGGCAGCTACCCAGCTAGTTGTACCATCCTGTAAAATAAGTTGCCCCTGGTCGGCAGATGCAACTCTAATTCAGGGATACATAGGACCATCAAACATAAAACCTCAGAGCTGTGATGCAGCATATCACTATCTTCCTACAAATGCCTGCCTGGGTTCAAAGAAAAACAGGAGAAAATAAGGGTAGGGTGGGAAGGTAAATCTGCGAGTTTTCTTGAAGGGGATTGATGGATCAGTCAGAACTGCCTGGCTGGTCTTCTCTGATGCAATGCTAATAAAGTATTACAAGTAACATATATGGGTCAAGTAAACGGAGCAATGCTTTGTAACTTGTGTATCCCTCTACGTTGAAAACTTTCACCACTGTTTGTACATACTACAGATGTTGTGGGGGTTTTGTTTGCTTGGTGTTTTTTTCCTATCATATTAATCTTTGATTTGAGGTCTACTAGACCATGTTTTCTGGGGCTGGTTACTTTCTGTAATAATTTGCATTATCTGCTGTTCATTATGCGTTATATCATCAGTTGCATTGTTGTATATGTACGTTCTCTCTTCACAAATAAGAATAGACTTGGATTTTGATTGTAACACAGTATGCAGTGCTCTGGCCCATAGCATGGGCAGAATATTCTGTTTCATACTCAAGTTTATAATTACCTGCACAAAAGACAGCTGTGCTCACTCTCTCTCCTTTTTCATGTCAGGTTCACACACCACCAAGCATGGAAGGAAATTCTATCACAGCTGTGCCTCTCAAAACTAATAGGCTGTAGAAATAGGTTCCATATATGCAGAAGCCATTTCTTTGCCATCCCATTTAAAAATAAAGTTAAGTCAACACATCATATGACTTACTCATTTCAACTTTTTAGGCCACTGAATGAAAGAACAGTCAAACTGAGGTTCTCTAGGTGCCCCAGAACCTGTCTGGCTCTCAGAAACAAGTATTTTCTTAGAGGAAAAGCAGTGCACTTCTGAAAGACCAAAAATATCTTCACAGGGACTATGACTAGCACAGTATCAGGTTATTAATGCCAGTGTTTTCACGCACTCATTACAAAGGAAGCCTATCAGCTGCACGCTGTTAGTACTGCTAAAGCAGCAAAACCTGACAGAAACATCTGACATGAGATTAAAGGATTGATCATTAGCAGTATTTTCCTGTCATAAAACAATCCACATTATTATTTAAATTGCTGACTTGGTATGATTAGCTTCTTTCTGTTCTAAAAGGAAGTAAGCAGTGCCCAAGGACAAAAATTGCTTAGTACCTGCTTTAGTTTGTAACCATTCTTTGATCAGGGAATAACTCTTTTAAGGTCCTGTTTGGGCCTAACAAGGCAAACGGGTTTATAAGAGTTACTACCAGACAGAATCAATATAGACACTCTTAGGACACTGTGCTAAAACAAGTTGTCATTGGAAGTAAAATAAAACATCCTACCAATCTACACTTTTTTTAGCTTTATGGATACAGCTACCAACATAGAACACAAAGAAAAAAATGCAAAGATACCCTTAACTCTAGATTAACCTCATTTTAAAAGATTAAAAAAAAAAAAGAAAGATAAATTCCAGTGGAAGGTGTATCCTTGCAAGAGTCTCTAGAGAATAATGAAGAGGCTAAGAAAGTAATATGTATGGTGAAAAAATATATTCACCATATTTATTTTAAGTTGGTACCAAAGGATACCAAAGTAAAGAAACTTGACTACACATAAGAGAGAAGGTAAACTTTAGAATTTATATTTGAAGAAAGAAATTATTGGTCAGAAGAAAGTGTAAGAACAATTTCCTGTTTTGGTTTTACTGGCAGAGCTGAGCTCACAATCAGCTGTGTCGGACATTGTCAAACACAGCATGGAAACAGCTTCAGTGCTATGATGTAGGGATGCTGGCAGACTGTGAATTATTTGTAAGGAGTATGTAAAAGGTAACTAAAAAAGCAAGCCTTTTTCTGGTACATCTATATTTGCTATACTGAGTTATATTAAGATTAAAGATATGAAGATTGAAAATTAACAAAAACTACTGATTCTCTTCTCTCCTAATTTACCACAAATTAGCTATCATGTCTTGGAGAGGAGCTGGGGATAGGCTCGTAATTCCAACTAGGTTAATACTAATACTGAAATAAAAACCATTATATGCCTTTTAAGAAATGTTATATGCTTCATGTAGGTTGACTCTATTTTTGTTCACTGTGATACCTTGTGATTTACCATGTAACATGTATCCAACAGATCTTAGTACTGCTACATAAAAATGGGAAAGGATTCTTACTGTGGACTGTGTGTGTCCCTTGGAACTGGGCAAAGAGCCAGTCTCCAGCTCAAAGTGTCCTGTCTTGTTGACTAGTGAAGCATGGCCAGAATGTGTGGTCTAGGTGTCAAAATAGCTCTATTTACTGGCACTGGTAACCAACAACCTGGGAACTGTCCAGTCCATGAAAGACATCCTGGATTTCCCCACAGTCATGAATAGTCCTGTGTCACAAGACCAAGACCAAGAGACAAATGTGTGCTACTGGTTGGAAAATAAAACTAGGAGTTCTTTGAAAACAGTTTGCCTTGTGGTATCCTTTCACAAGTGGTGAAATAATGGGCTGACTCCAAATAAAGACAAAGATGAAGAGGGGGGGTTTGCTTTACCAGAAAAAGTTAAATAAAGAGATGCACTTGGTATTGGGGGATTAAAAAACATGAGAAAGACAATTACAGAAGTGAGAAGGGGAAGGTGGCAGTCTTTTATTTGAGCATATCTATTTCTTGGCAGAAACATTTACGGCACCTTTTTTACAGATGGTGGAAGCTATGAAGAAAAGCAAAGCCTCTATCTGCTAGACTTCCACAGAGGTCCTCTGTTTTTTCTAAGCACTCTTCTTCAGGCAAGTGCCCATCTCTACATTCCAAGGAGTGTTCTCTACTCATCAACCCCATGATATAATACAGTTCGGCACTCAGATGGTTGCACGCAAAGCCTCTTTACATCCTTCCGGAAATCACTGGTTCAGGAAGAGATTTACACATGCACAAAATTAAGCATCAGCACTGAACTTCTCTGCTCAGAATTGCATTCCTGGTCCTGTTGGTTTTTTCAGTCCCAATGTTTGTCTGCCTGCAGGCTCCATGCTTCTTCCCCTTACAAAAGTGTTGACATTTAGTCTACTGGTTGTCCTCCCACAACTTACATGTCTTCTTGTCCTTGACAAATGCACTTTTTTTTGCAAAATGAGAAGTTTTAGCTTGGTTCTAAACAGTAGCAGTTTCTAATTTCTACATGTCAAAGGTGGGCTAAAGATTGAGGCTTGTAGGGTAGAACCCTACCTTTGAGACACTACAGCTTTTTTGGGAACTTTTTGATTGATTGCTATGTTTCCACAGTCCTAGAATTTTAATTGTGTCAAGGATTGTATCCTACTTTTTTTAAAAGGCTCAGTGGCTCAGTCTCCCCAAAGGCTGAGCAGAATCCATGACAGATGCATTCCTCTCCCTCAGTCATGTGGAAAGCCCAATTCAACACAATGGCACAGCTAACACAGGCTGCCAGAAGAGATTCTGGGCTCCAAGTGTAGATGTGGCTGCTTTATTTCCAAAGGTACTCACTGTTTTTTCCTAAGTGAATTGGTTATAGAAACCTGAAAGACACAATACACCTCCCAGAAGAAATCTCTAAGACAGGGACTCCAGAAGTGGTGAGCAGTGATGGTTGTCCTTGACACTGGTTCACCCCAAGAGTACATATTCCACAGTCCAGTAAGAGAGGGAGACACACACAGGAAAGGGTGTTTAGTGGAAATTTCGCAAGGGAAAGAAGAGAGCAAGGAGCTCTGTTACCTGCTGTGCTCACGGATGAACTAACAAACAGAGGCCACCCTGGGGTACTGCTGCAATACTTACCTGTGTGCAGGACTTATGACCACCTTCCTAAAAACTGACATACACAAGCACACCTTAGTATCGAAGAAGAAAAATCCTGCTCCTAATGCACACTCTGAAACTCCCCACTCCTCTGCTCACACACCATTTTCAGAGTCTGAGCTCTCCTTCCCTGTTGCTTCCCCACAGTGGTAAATTCCCATTCTTCTGTGTCTGGCGCAGTAGGTGCAACAGTGATGTGGACTGCAAATGTGCTCAGCTCAGCAAGTGTCTGAGCCAGGCAGAACTTTTAAGAGCTATTACAATTTTTCATGGGGTTTTTATGGTTTGTCTTTCTTCTTAGACCAATTGCTCCTGCTCTAGGCATCTGGCTATTTGGCTGTTCCCACTGGGCATCTTGATATGAGTCTGTTCAAGCTGAGTTAAAAGGGATTTGAAAGGCAATGAATTCCAAGTGCTCTCCTAAAGTCTGACATATACTTCCCTAAAACTAAAAATGCCATTTTGCATATAAAACCTTCTGGAACAGGGTATTAACTGGTATTACCCAAATCCAGCCTGTTTTAATTCTCACTACCTGTCAATTAATGCAGTGCACAGGTGGCTTCAGGAGGCAAAAATTAACTTCTAAAATGGGCAGAAGGATTAGTGGCAGCTTTCATTTGGACCTCTCAGTTAAGTTATGTTCATATCAACCTTTGTTGGACTTTTTTGCTGTATCTCCTACATTAAAGGACTAAAAAGTAAGCCACCTTTCTAATCCCTCAGTTTCTCAGTAGAAACTGTGTCTTTCTTCATCTCTTAAAATTCCAGAATTATTCCCATCTCTTGGAAATTAGCTGACTTCCACAGAAGCAAAGATATGCCCAGCTTGCAATTCAGCTAAGATAAACATCAAAGTGAGCACCCGTTGAACCCTTTAATGTGTCACATTTTCCTAGACTTCGACTCGAGGTGTTTGCTTACCTAAGAGCAACTAATTCCAGTAACCAGTGAATCCGAACTTGTTCAATGCCGCCATGTGGAACTGAAGAAATGTAGGCAAGGTTCAGCTCTTGGTCTTTGCTCAGGTCAAACAGGTCAGCACGGCTGTGAGGTAAAGGAGGGCTTTAGGAAAAGATGGACAGAAAAGAAATACATTGAAATATTAAATAACAGCTCCACTGGGCACACAAAAATTCCTATGCTACATCCCTACACCACCTGCATGTTCCTACATGGCATTAGGAGCACTGTCTAACATGAGATGAAAGCGAAATGGAGTTGCAGGTTATCTGGAGCCAACTGGCTGTACACACTGTTTGCCAAGTAGAATACAACCTGGGTGCATCTCAGTGCCATGCTCAAAGGAAAACCTTGCCAGCAGTCCATGCTGCACAGACAGTGATCTCAGGCAACAATGGCCAGAGGAAATCATACAGTGACAGTTGCCTTGTCTCTGAGTTACTAATCATAAAGCAGATCACTGTCTTTAAGGCTTTACAGTGGAAGTCAGACATGCTGACGTCTGCAGTAAGAAAAATATGGGCTTGACCTTCTTGATGAAGTTCATGCAATGACATAATTCTTTCTCTGCTGTGGACACTACTACACTTTTTTGAAGCAGAATTAGATGCTCAGAGCCTTCATATTCTTCAGCCATGTTCAGCTAACCCTTAAGCACTAGAAAGCATAGGAGTGTGCAGTTTGAGGTTACTACATTTGATTCTGCGAACAGTTTAACAGGCTCATGGCTATACAGCAACAATCATATCAACTTTACTTTGATGTCTACTTATTCCACTGAAATTAACATTACCCTGCGGCAAATTTTTACTGTTCCTATCTCCACAGATAAATGCAAGATGGAGATTTCAACCCCACCCTTCACAAGTCAGCAACTTAGAATGCTGCACGATTCACTGGGTCTGGGCATCCTTAGGGACTTTAATTAAGCCTCCTCGTATTGTGCACATTCTGAATGATAAAGTATTTTTATGGCAAGAAGGATAAAACAACACTGGTAAAGGCTTGGTAAAATACATCCATGTGTCTTCACATTGCAGCAAGAGATGACCTGTGCTTTAACTACATGCTATATAAAAACTGTTTAAGTCAAAAACTGTTGTAGTCTATGCCTTGCCTCTTGTACTCTGTCTCCTATGGTATCGACCAGACTTGTGCTGACTGTAACTCTGCTGGGAAGAGTCATTTATGTCATCCTTGCTTACTCTGTACCTATCCATATAATCATCCTGCCACCAAGGGCACTACCGAATGAATCTCCTACTGTATAACCATCTGTGTATAAAGTAAGAAAAACCTGGCCCCACGGGGACAAGTACTTGACACCACAGAGATACTGCCGATCTATTACCCCATCTCCTTACCTTACCTGCATCCTTACCTGAAAGTTCAAGTCTTTAGACAAACCACGTCCATCTATAATGCTTATTACAAATCAGCCAGTATATGTGAGCCCCTCTCTGCAGTTTCACCAGCATACAAGGCACTTAAAAACTATCTCCATAAGATAGCTTCAAGTCACACAAGTGATACTGATAAATTACCAGCTCCACTCTCACTAAAAATGTATGAGCCATTTGGGTTCTTTTTATTGCTCCAGTAAATAAGGACAATATTTATGATCAGATTCTGATGGAGTGCTTTACTACTACTCTGAAATTCAAACTGGCTTCCACTCAATAGTGGCAAAGACAATTATTTTTGCTTAGTCCATGTTGAATAAACATTCTGAAATTCACACCCTGTTAGAGAGAAATCTTGCAGAAACTGTGATGGGATACAAAAGAAAACTGACAGAATGGTGGGTTTTGTTAGTGGTGCTATCAGTATCTGTCCTTTCCTGTTCTGAGTGAAAAGTGCCCATGCAAAAGAACTTCAAGCCTTGCTCCCAAGTTTTTTCAGCCGCTGATCCACAGCTGGGCACTTGCCCAGAAAAGAAGCTTTAGCAGCTGGAACTCAGCTGTGCCACTGCATGACCTTTCAAGGGATTTTCAGAAATACTAGTGTTGGCCAGGTGTTATAAAAAAGTAACTGCTAACCCATGGATAGTCTCTGCCTCTGCTACTGCTACTCTGTCTTTCCTTCATGTGTCTCTCATGTTTGCAGCTTTCCAAAGTTTTTCACACAATTAAAACCACGAGTGTTTCATAGGCTGCAGTTTAAATGAGCTAAACATATTATTTTTAAGGCAGATTTTCATTAATGATTCCTAATATTGCAAGAAAAATTTAAAACAAAACAAAACAAAAAACAAACAAACAAAAAAAGAAACAATGAAAGAAGAAAAAATCCTGAAAGCCCAAACGTTTCTCTTCATCATAATGTATTTTAGGTCCTGTTCTGTTCCTCCCCCTTGGCAACCTAAAGAAAAGTTTTTTCTTAGGGGACCTTTATGCATTATACAAAAAAAGTGCACAAAGTCCTTTTTCCAAAGCATATGCTCATTCCATCCCTAGTCCAATTCTTTTCCACGTAAGTGTTATTTAACCCACTGTACGCCTAAAGGAAGTAGATCATAATCACTTTAGAGTAAGATACAAGCATGGCAGTGGAATATACTGTCTCTTGCTTTCATGCCTGCTAGAAGCTTCTAGTAGTGTCACAAAACTTAAAGGCCGTTCCAATCCCAGTTAGCTGAGCAAGACCAGGCTTTCTCCGAGAAGCAAAGCACAACCAGAATACAGGAATTTCTGCATGGTCATCGCCTTCCCCCTAACTTGGGTCAACTTGACCCACTGGTGCATCTGGTGATGCATCAGGAAAACGTCTGTCAAGAAGAACAAACTCCTAGAACTATCAGTCTTTTGTTTGGTAGTACTAGAAATCTCAGAAGTTTTTCCTGGGGCCCTTTAGGGGCCTTCGCAACGGAAACATTGAAAAGTAAAGGGAAATGAGTTCTGAGTATCAACATACGTACTGTGCTGGCTAAGAAGATGGACTTTACCTGTTCGAGGGAGCAAGGAAGTAAGTCAGAAAAGGGAGACGAGGCCTATTTTTTAGCCAGTTCACATTAACTGGCCATATCCCACATCCCCCCCTACACTGTGGACCTGGTCTAGCAGCAGGCTAAGCAACAAGGGGCAGCAAGGGCCC
>VXBC01013066.1:296172-307164 GCA_013399945.1 Ploceus nigricollis
GGGCGGGATGCGGCCGAGGCGAGGGCCGAAGAGCCTCTGCCCAGCGGCTCGGGGCCCGGAGCCGGGCGGCGCGCGCTTACCAGAAGCCAGTGCTCCTCCAAAAGTGCTGGAGGGGCCGCTCGGCTCGCCGGGCATCCACGTACACCTCGTACGCCGCGGAGCCCGCGCCCAGCGGCACCAGCAGCAGCCACAGCAGCGGCCCCATGGCNGCACCGCCACGCCCGCGCTCCCCGTACCAGGCCCAGGAAGGCCGCGGTGACGGGAGCGGAACCACCCTCCTTTCCCGGAAAAGCGTAGGAGCAGGGTGGGAGCTGTGTCCGCTGGCTACGTGTAGACCAATTTATTGATTTCGGTATGTCGAAGAGGAGTGTGCCCTCTCAGCCCAGAAAGCCAGCCGCATCCTGGGCTGCCTCCAAATCAGCGTGGGCAGCAGAGCGAGAGCAGGGATCCTGCCCCTTTGCTCCCCTCTAGAGAGACCCCACCTGGAGTGCTGCATCAGGCTCTGGGATCCACTACAGGAAGGACGTGGACTTGTTGGAGCAATTCCAGAAAGGGGCCGTGAAGTTTACAAGGGGATTGAAGAACTTCCCCTGCAAAGACAGGCTAAGAAAGTCGTGGATGTTCGGTCCTAGAGAATAACAGATCCAAATTTAAAGAGGAGAAGTGTAGCTTAGTTATTGGGAAGAAATTCTTTACTATGGAGGTGGTGAGATCCTGGAACAGGTTGCCCAGGGAGGTTGTGGATGTCCCCTGGCACTGTTCAAAGCCAGGCTGGACAAGATCTTGAGCAACCCAGTCTAGTGGGATGTGTCCCTGCCCATGGCAGGGGATGTTTGGACTAGATGATCCTGAAGGGCCCTTCCAACCCTTAACATTCTATGATTCTATGAAGAACTTTAAATGTGCTTTATCACACACAGCCTGCAGCTTGATTCTCTAAATGCTTGTTTGTTACCTAGTATACTTGAGGAGTTAGTTTTCCATGAGGTGTGGCTCTTGTCTTCAGGATCATTCTCGTTTACCTATTGTGCCTTCAGGAATCTTGTCAAGCCTTCCAGGCAGGGAATCCAGTTCTATGCCACTAGCTGCACCCTGAGCTGGGACAACAGCTGCCTTTGGGTGCATGCTGCTGTCTGGGCTTCAGTGAGGGCTGATGGCATTTTGCCAGTTGGAAAGGGTGATCCATGAGAGGAGGACCTTGCACCCACTTAAGGTGGCTCTTTTGTTAGCCTTCCCTTCAGAGGGATAGATTGGAGGAGATAAACCCCTGACAACCAAACACCATACTGTGATTTTTTGCTTATTAACACCAACCCTGCACCTCTCTGTCTGTAAGTGGGGAAGGTTCATTGTGGGGCCAGCACAAGATGCCAGCAGTTTGAGCATCTAGCTGTGATGGACATGGAAACGATCCCTTGCAGAGGAACCAACAGCTCCGTCCCCAGTCAAAGACTTGGACAAAAATTTCAGCTAAAAGTTGTTTTCAAGGGAGAAATCCCCTGAAGCCCATAGGTACTACCACAGACCATTCCTTTTGATATCAGGAAGGCTTGACCCTTGGAGACCAAGCTGACTTTTCTCAGAGACTGCTAAAATAGAGCTGTTGCATTCAGTTTGGCTGATTTCAAAGTCCAGTCTGGAAGACAGGGTGTCAAACCAATGCTATGCGGTTTTTGGCCAGGAAACTTTGGCTGTCCTCAGGCATGTTGTAGAAAGTCCTGAAACACCACAAAGCCATGGATGTAAAATGGTGCTGTGTTGACATTTTAAAGAAGTCTCTCAGAGCTCCAGGAAAGTCTCTTCCCTGGGAGTCTGACAAGAACATGACCTCCAGAGCATTTCCAGGAGGGTCCTTCTCAGAGATTGGGGTAGGGGGTAAAGAGAACATCCCTCTTGTTTTCTACAACTTATCCCAAGTCATGGGCAAGTGCTCCATGTAGCATACCGGCCACATCAGGCCTGAACTTGGGTGACATAAGAGAAGTAAAACCCCTGCTAAGGGCTCCATCACCCACAGGTTTCTCTTCCATGTCTAACAAAGCAGATAACAAGATTTTTTAAGGTACTTCTGAAGAACTGCAATTACCCACAGGAGATCTTTTCTGCTTACCACAGCTGCTCTGGTGCCTCCTGTCAGAGAAAGAAAATCCATCAGAATTATCTGCACCCTGTGAAGGAGCCCAATACACCTCTGTTCCTAAAACATCTGAGGGCTGCTGCAGGGAGAGCAGCTGGGAGCATATGGCTTGCCTTTTCCCAATCACAGTAGTCGACTGAATCAACATGTTCTGGCAGCATTTGCAGGTCAGATGCCAGGCTACACTGGTGAAACTACCTTGTCTGCTCTGCAATCCTCCCAATCCTCTTCTTCCAGGGGCAGCGCAAATGCCAAGATTACCTCAGATTACCTCCAACACACAGTTTGCCAGGTTTAAAAATCTCATTCATAGCTAAACCCATATGCTTAGGTTTCTGTGAGCATGGTTCTAGAGACAATCAAACAGAGCCATGATAAAAACCTTGGTCAAGGTGACCAAGTGAAAAAGGTTCCCCTTTTTCCTTTGACTTTCTGCTCCTCAAAGGGCTGGGAAGTGTCCAGCAGCAGTTTTTCCATGTAGCATTTTACCAGTGAGGTTTCCCACAGCTGGCACTCCCATCCAAAGTACTCTGGGGATTTTACCACAGCCTTCTTGCCCCTCCCTGCAAAGACAGAGTGAGAGCTCTTCCTGTACTGAGGCATTCCTGAGGAGGCACACAGGCATGAGGAATGGAAAGCAGCACTGTTCACTGGCCCTTTCCAGTATATCGGGGCTGACCTTTCCCAGCAGCTTAAAATCTTCCAGTGTCTCAGACTGGGGAAATGAGAGATGTAAAACCTGCTACTCCCAAACTGAGTCATTCCTCTGAGAAAGAGTGCTTAAGGCATTTAGTCTCAACAGCTCTCCCGGCAGCATCCCTGCAGATGTTCTGAAAACATAGACATTCCGGGCTCCTTCAGACACATCAAGGGAGCTGGTAACTTCCTGCTACATTTTCTTTCTTTGTGAAGAGGTACCTGCACAATGCACAGGAAATTTGGGTGTATGTGTTGAGGGGGTGTGTGTCTGTGTCTGTGTCTGTGTCTATGTGTCTGTGTGAGTTATGAATGTGTGTGTGTGTGTGCTTTTCTGTTCAGATGTGTCCAGCTAATTTAGTACTTAATTGAATTATAAACTTGGCTTCAAAGAGCAACCCTGAAAATGCCAAGATGGCTTTGTCATACAGCCATCTCATGCCACATGGCAGGAACAAGACTTTTGCTGTAGCATATGGAACTTGAAGCCTAGAAAATCATCTGGAGTTATCTGGATATTTTTGTAATAACTAACTACTGTTGTAATTAACTAATTCTTGGTGAGGCCTTCCAAGGTTTATGACAGCCTTTGCTTCTTGGATGACTTCACATTCCCATGTGGTGGCAGCTGGTCTTTGGACAGATAGACTTGGCTGAATAGTCTCAAGTTTTATGTTATATCTAATCCAGTCTAATCAGGACTTCTGTCCTGCTCTTCTTCCCTCCCACTGCTTGCCTGTTGCTGCTGTTTCCCATGTGTCAGGTCCAACACCAAGGAAGGTGAAAGGAGGATAATTCATCCAGCCGACTACCTGGGAAGCATCTCCTTTTCTGATTCAGTTTGTTTTCTTGTGCACAGGTAAGCTGCAGAGACATGACACTGTGTTGCCTGGTAGTCCACAACGGAAGAAGCACAGGCACAGAGGTAGGAGGGAGTGAGACCAGCCCTGACTGAACTGCCTGCTGGTAGGCTGGAGAAGGCATAGTGTGAAATTGTGCTCCAACTCATGCATCTTCATGGCTTCCATAGCATGGTCAGCCTTGTAAAATCTAACTCTGAACTGATGTTTCTTGCAGGAGTGTGGCAGTTCTGTATGCCCATCTCAATCACAAAACTGCCACTGCACTCATAATGTCTCCACAATGTACTAAAGGTATCAGACATCCATATCTCACATCAGTCTTATCAGCAACACAGCATGGATCTTAGTTCTGCTTTTCTTATGGATGGCTTGTTTACAAAGCTCAACTCATGACGATGTTGCATCTTTTACCCATGATCTGGTGGGCTTGGTGAGCCCCAAGATTTCCTTCTTCCTCAATTTATTTCCAGCATTTGGGATGAGTAGTTGAACTGGATGTGGCCTGCAGCTATCTGTTGCCTTTCCCCTCAGTGGGACAGTGCTATGCTGCCTCAAGACATGCAGTACCTCTAGCACTAAGTTTCTGCCACAGGCTGTGCAGGTTGCAGACAGCCATAATACCTGCTTCCTGGTAGTGATTGCCTGTGCTGGACTTGCTTTTCTTGCAGTGATCAGCCCCAAACAGAAGATGCACATGATGCAGGAACATGGGTGCACTCCTGAAGGAGCTTGAAAGCTTGAAGGTGCCTGGGACATACCATGCTAGAGTTGTATGGGATCACTGAGGGTTTGTATAGGAGAGAACAGGGTGCATTACTCTGCCGTAGGGTGGGATGTGCTGTTTCCTCCCAAGGGCTCCAGATTTTTTAGTTTCTGCTTCTTTCCTGGTGTGATGCCATAATTTTTCTTTTTCCATCTCCCACTTTTGGTCTAGATACAATTCTGACAAGTTCAGAAGTGTTTCATGGCTTTTCCAGACTTTCCAGACTTCATAGCTAAGGTGGAGGTGTTCTGTGCCCTGAGGAGACCAACTGCTGGTATACAACACAGTCTGAGTTGATGCAAACAGGCTCAGAGTGATGAAAATACTTCTCAGCCCTTTACAAGTGCTTTCCTCATCATTACTTAGTTACCTAAGAGGTGAATAGGAAGTCTTGATATCACCTCTGCTGAATACAACAAATTTAACAAGTATTATGTGAATGCTTGAAATTCTAGACACCATCCATGTGCATATCTCTAATACCCCAAAGCTGGCTACATTCAAGGCCGGGATTTGACATCTCCCTTCCTTTGTGATACCTCAGTATATTTCATCCAGTGCATGTAGCCTAGGGTTATTTGTTAAATGCTCTCTCATTTTTCCAGGGACATGGACCTTATCACCCAGATGTCACCTTCTATTCCACCATGATTGAACATGACTCAAGGGAATTGTTTTGCTGCAGTTCACAGAATCACAGAGTCACAGAATAATGAGGTTGGAAGAGACCTCTAAGATCATCAAGTCCAACCTATGCCTTAACACCTCAACTAGACTATAGCACCAAGTGCCATGTCCAGTCTTTTTTTAAACACATCCAGATATGGCGATTCCACCACCTCCCTGGGAAGACAATTCCAGTGCTTTATTATTCTTTCAGTGAAAAATTTTTTCCTAATATCTAACCTATACCTTCCCTGATGTAGCTTGAGACTGTGTCCTCTTGTTCTGTCAGTTGCTGCCCGGTGCAAGAGACCGACCCCCACCTGTCTACAGCCTCCCTTCAGGAAGCTGTAGAGAGCAATAAGGTCACCTCTAAGCCTCCTCTTCTCCAGGCTAAACAACCCCAGCTCCTTCAAACGTTCCTCATAGGGCTTGTGTTCCAAGCCCCTCACCAGCCTCGTTGCCCTCCTCTGGACACGCTCAAGCATCTCAATATCCTTCCTAAACTGAGGGGCCCAGAACTGGACACAGTACTCAAGATGTGGTCTCACCAGCGCCGAGTACAGGGGGAGAATGACCTCCCTGCTCCTGCTGGTCACACAATTCCTAATGCAGGCCAGGATGCCGTTGGCCTTCTTGGCTACCAAGGCACACTGCTGGCTCATATCCAACCAGCTGTCGACCAGCACCCCCAGGTCCCTTTCCGCCTGAACACTGTCCAGCCACACTGTCCCCAGCCTGTAACGCTGTAGGGGATTTTTGTGGCCAAAATGCAGAACTCGGCACTTAGACTTATTAAACTTCATGCTGTTGGACTCTGCCCATCCATCCAACCGATCTAAGTCTCTCTGCAGAGCCCTCCTTCCTTCCAATAGATCAACACAAGCTCCCAGCTTAGTGTCGTCTGCAAATTTACTAATGAAGGACTCGATGCCCTCATCCATGTCATTTATAAAAATATTAAATAGAACTGGTCCCAGTACAGACCCCTGAGGGACACCACTGGTGACTGGCCGCCAGCTGGATGCAGCACCATTCACCACCACTCTCTGGGCCCGGCCATCCAGCCAGTTCCTAACCCAGCGAAGAGTGCTCCTGTCCAAGCCATGGGCTGCCAGCTTTTCCAGGAGTATGCTGTGGGAGACAGTATCAAAGGCCTTGCTGAAGTCTAAATAGACAACATCCACAGCCTTTCCTGCATCTACCAGACAAGTCACCTGGTCATAGAAGGAGACCAGGTTGGTCAGACATGACCTACCCTTTGTAAACCCATGTTGACTGGGTCTGATACCTTGGCCATCTTGTAAGTGCTGTGTGATAGCACTCAGTGTGAATTGTTCCATTATCTTACCTGGTTCACCACTGTACAACTATTTTTGTTGTCATATGTAACCTGGTACATCTAATTCTGTCATCATGACTCTTAGGCTGAGGGCTTCACATCAGCCTGAAAGTATGTTGTCTCAGGGCTTGTCTTGGCCCAAGATTGTTTTAGCTGTGGTAAGGGCTGTTTGATAGTTGTGTGACTGCTTCTGAAATTTTTTTAGCTTATCTCTGTGAATAGCATCCAGGGTAAAATGTGACAGGCCTCAGCAAGGGCCAGCTTATCCCCGAGGAAATTGGCATCCTCATCAGCAGCCTTGTTCACTGCTTCTCAACTGGGAAGCAAGGCAGGTGCTGAGTAACAAATGTGGTCAGCCCAGAGTACAGGTCATTAAATTGTACCAGGCAAGTATTGTGACAGGACAACTCTGGGGCCAAACTGGGAAATCAGTCTATGAATCATAGTCTAAATCAAAGGTCTGTGGCCAGATATAGGCAGTGCTAAGATCAGCACTTATGCAAGATAGCTTGGGTAAGTTGAAACCTCTCTGAAAGGGGGCTTCTGGGCTGAAAGGGGAAGGTTGTGTTGCAAACAATGACAATATTTAGTTCTCATAGATAGAAAGGATTACTGTAAAGATGCAGTGTTCTTCCTATACTGGGTTAAGTACCAGTTCCTCCACTTCAGGAGGATTGAGATGTTGGGCCTGAGGCTAGTATGTATTCCATCTGCACTTAACTTGGTGGGGAAGTAAATCTGAAATATTTTACTGCCAGTTATAAAATTCTGGATTTGCTCCACTGTCCCTGAGGAAAGAGGAACACTATGACTGAGTGTCAAAGTTTAGATGGGAACTACTGAAAGCAAAACAGATTTTATTAACAAAACATCCAAAATAGCCCCAAATGGGACTCAGGCAACCACACTACAATGACCAAGAGCCTACATTTGATGAAGAAATTGGTATGCCAAGGACTCAGTGTGATGCCCACTTCCTTCCTGGGGAGAGCTTGTGTCCTCCCTGAGCCTTAGGACTCAGAAGGACAATAGCGGGCTAAAATTAAGGACAGAGAAATGTGATAGATAGTAGAAGTTTAATATGTATCAGTCTCACTCTTCTTTTCAGAGTGTTGATTTTACCATAACTGAACCAAAGATAGTGACCTCCTGTATTTTAGTTAGACTGTGGAGACCCTAATTAGAATAACAATAAATTCTGAGCGCCACATATAATTTGTATTCCCTTTTGCCCATAAATTATTTTAGAATGTGGGAAAAGTGTTGTAGAGCCACCAGAGAGAATGGCATTGATGTTAATGGCAGTCACATCTGTTATGACTGGAGTCAGGTAGAAGAGAGGCAGCACTATGTTGGTTAGCTGAGGATGATACACTGCCTTGCATCCTTCTAACAAGTCACCTTTTCTCTTCAGTTCCCTCTTTGGCTGCATCAGCTCCTCAGGGTAAAAATTATGTATTTGTGTGGCACCCCACATAGTCATTTCTCTTACAACTCCTTTAGGTCCCTTGATGGAATGAGGATTTGCATATATTTACCTATGGCCAGAGCATGTTCCACCACTTGCTTTGAGGAAGGGAGGCTGAGTGTGGAGGAAAGAACAGATTTATCCCTCAAACCCCAACAGTCTTTGGTACTGTTTTTGCTCCTAGAACTGGCATCAGTACACAGGGTGGACAGAGCATGGGGAGTTGATTTCCACAGCCTGGTCTGTCAAGTTCATTTGAAAAGAAGTCAGGGTAGACAACATCAGCTCCTCTTCCCTTGTTCATCCAGGTCTTTGTTTCATTGTTGAAGGCAGTCAGGTTGGTCAAGCATGGTTTCCCTTTAGTGAATCCAGGCTGACTACTTCTGACCACCTTCTTGTCATCCATGTGGATGGCCTCATTTCAAAATGAGGTGCTCCATCACCTTTCCAGGGACTGAGGTACGGCTGACTGGCCAGTAGTTCCCTGGGTCCCTATTCTTCTTGCACTTTTTGAAGACTGGGGACCACCATGGCTTCTCAAAGATCTAGGGTATAGTTATAGGAGAAGATCACACTGCAATTCTCTGGTACCTTATGTGTACTGGGTCTTGATGAGAAGGGATGGTGGATCTATTTTATCCACTGTCAACACCTTTCTTCTGCATGATTGGGAATAGCTGAAGACCAGAAGGGAAAGTTTCAATTTCTGTAGTTCAGCAGCGGCAGTGCTGTCTGCTACCATGGAAAGAACATTAACAAGTGGACCTTTCTCAGCACTGAATTACACTTCACAGTACTAAACAAGTGGAGGTTGTGATCAGCCACTGGTAGCTCGGCATCTGTGGTTACAGTTTCCAGGTACTCCCAAACGCTACAAGCCATGCAAGCCATGCAGCTTTTATTTTGCAGCTGATACAGATGGGAATATTTATAATTTATATATCTGGTTTAATTGATCAGTTAACTTACCATTTGCCATAATGCTCTGTAAACAGAATCCAAGAGACCTTTTTTTTTTTGTGAATTAGAATTAAAATCCTCTATATTTGGTCTGAAAGCAAGTTTTGGAAATCTGTGATGCTGGTTGTGCTAGTACAAAGGATGACTCATGGATGGAACTTTAGGTTCGTGTTAGATGCCAGTCAACAATTAATAAATACACATTTGGAAGTCTGCCCCCAAAATGGAAAGGCAAGGATATACACATCCTCACTTGTTTGTTCCACAGGACATGGATTGTAACTGATGTTTTGTGTGAGCTATGGAGAGGCAGAGGCAAAAATAATAACAAATCAAAGAGTCCTCTAGAAAAATCAGAATAGTCACTCTGTGAGTCCTCTGGAAAGCTTACCTTGGCACTTTTGTCTAAACAAGTCAACCCAGATGTACTCAGTTAAAAATATATCTTCTTTACAAAGCTATTTGCCACTTTGACACCAAATGTAGCCATAATTTCTGTGTTAGACTTCTTGTGGCCATCACATGAGCTTATGAGTCAACACATTAGAAGCTTTTCCAGTTACTAACCATGTCAATAACTGGGAACATAAGTACTCTCACAGCACTGTGCTTGTGAAGCAAGTAAAGAAAACTAAAGGCATTGGGCCACTACCCCTTTCAAAACAAGGAATAAAGATGCTTTCCTCTGCCTTCTCAGCTTTATTGCTTTTAACCAGTCAACCAAAGTTCAGAAAGAAATGCTCTTTCATTCTACCATTGCTACAGCAAACCTGTGGTTTGTCTCTAATCCCTTTTATATATATCTCATGTGAGTCCTAATTAATGTTTAATTCCTTACTAAAGTCTTCCATTAAGGATTCACTTTATTTCTGGGAGGCACGTGGCCATCACAACTAACATGTATCATTTGTTTGACAGTTTTATGGTTCAGCTGGAACAATTTGCAGAGCTGTCCATCAGCATTTTCCCTGTAGCTTTGCAGCCTTTCTATTTTAGTCATGAACTGCAGAACAGAGCAGAGTAACAGGCCACTAAGTGATACTTAGAAACTGAAGGAATAAAGTTCAGAAAAGCCACTGGAAATACTTCGCCTAATAATTTATTAAGTTGTTTTAGTTGTTTTGCAAGGTTTAATGCTAGTACATTAGAAGAGGAGCTGTGCTTCAGAGATATCTTCTCAGCAGTGCAAGACTTGCAATATTTTTGTTTCATGGGTTTGCACAGCTCTCTCTATAAAGAAGTCACACTAACCCTCACTTCTCTGAAGCTGTAGAGGGGATGACAGATACCTCTGCTGTCTTAGCATGGCTTTGGCAGTGCGATGTGAAAGGCTGGTAAAAGCCTTTCTGTGCTCTCCCAATGTTTGGGCATCATCTAATAAGGCACCAGAAGGGAGAAAGGAAGAGATGTCAACAACTTCAGCTGTTGGGCAGCTCTGCAGGTGCATTGCCTTGCAGGACCAGAACAAATTTATGCCCTAAGCCCTCCAGAGTTGGGCAATCTCAAACTGTCTGTGATATGGCTGTGCATCTCCTTTAGGTACTTGCATGTAAGTCTTTGGCATATATCCTGCTCTGCACTACCTGTCTTAGACTCATAACAGACCTTGTATCTTGATAGATTTACCTGTGGACACAGTTGTACACAAGCCATTAATAAATGGTGACAGTTTGTGATAACATTCCCATTTCATTGCCATTCCAAAGGATAGTGCAGAATATTCGTGGACAGCATTTCATACAGCTTCCCCATGAAGCCCATTTTTCTACAGGAGCAATGACCGGTCTCAGGGCAACAGCCTCTTGACAGCTGCTTCACCATTTTGTACAGTGGTCTCTACAGGCTTTTTGTAATGACAGGAGTCTGCTAAAACACACAGTTTTCACTGTTATGTGAAAACACCAGGGTTTGCACCTCAGGCTTATGGCCATGCTTAGCCTGATGCACAGTGAGAAAACAAGTAATCCTGAAATTATGTGGGCACAGTGGTACCCAAGCTAAACTGTAATAAACGCCAATCACTTGTTTTTAAAAATTTATAAAAGTTTAATAAAAATAAAATGGTTATAAAAATAATAATACAAGTAATAGTAATAAAAG
>VXBC01013067.1:31255-50492 GCA_013399945.1 Ploceus nigricollis
GACCCCCTCCCCAAGCACCCCCTGTCCCCAGGAACTGTTCCCTCTGTAAAAAAATCTCCCTTCCAGTCTTTGAAGTGCCTTTGAAAGGCAATCCTGATAAGGATCTTTGCTCCTCGCACATGACAGGTTGTGGCCTCAGATCTCTCTGGCTCAGACAGGAGCAGAGGGAGCTGTGGAGCCTTTTTTTGTGAGATCACAGGACCCCAGAGCCAACCTGCTTCTAGATCTCAGTGATACCACAAGAGACAGGAATCAGATCCAATCAGCTTCCCAAACACAATCCTGCCCCTGCATGAAGGGACCTGCAACAACTCACGCATAATTAGCCCATCTGGAATTTATTTTCCAATCTAATTAAGTTCTAATACGCAGAAACATTTTTCCAGCACCTGTTGGCTTTAATCTCCCCCTCTGGGGATTTCCATGTTAAATGCCTGCTTTTTCATGGCATGCTGCTGAGGCCTCCAAGACATCCACAGACTGGAACACTGCTCCCCCTGAGCTGAGGACATGTCCTGATCCTGACAGGACAGTCCCCCCACACCCCAACATTACCACCACCACGATTATTTAATTATGTTTTAAAGGCCTTAATGAACATTAGGTTGGGATTGTTGAGAGAAAGATCCTTCTCCTGAGCTTGGCATCACCAGGACCCTCCCAGCATCCTGTTATTGCTGCAGCCTGAGACCTCCAAAGCCCAGTGGCACCAGCTCCAAAGGCAGGCCAGGAAGCCAGGAAGGGGTTAATGGAGTGAGGAGCATTTGGCTTCAGGACAAAAATCCAGCAGCAAGGCCTGGAGGGTCTGGACAATGCATCATCCCAGTGGAGATTGCATCAAGGCTGGGATTAGAGCCCTTCAACCCACTGTTTGGAGGCAGGAGCTGCACAGGGATGAGGGAGAACAGGGAAAAGGGTGGGAACACAGACACCTCAGCAGGATGGAGAAACTTCTGGGTGGCCTCAGGATTATCCATGGAGGGTGAGGGGAGCAGCCAAGTGAGGAGCCAGGGGAGCTGCCAGCCAGGGGGGAGGCTGGGGATCCGCATCCCAGGACAGCCGTGAGCATCCTACGCCGTCACCATCCCATGCTGTGAGCATCCCATGCTGTGAGCATCCCGCATCCCACGCCGTTATTCCCGACCTGCTCCCTCTGCTGAAGGCACGGCGGAGCTCGGCAGCCATCTGTCCTTCCCATGTGTGAGCAAATCCCAGCTTTGCTCTTCCCTCTGCTGACTTCCAGGCGCCTTCCCGGGCAGTCCTGCCCCTCGCACGGGCAGCGCGGCTGAGGCACAGAAACGAAGCGACTTCTCCAAGAGCAAGTGACAGGTCAGGGAGAGTTGAAATCCTTCCCAGGAGACTCCTGCTGAGCTAATCCAGCATCCTCCTCCCCAGAGCAGCTGGGACATTTGAGGCTAAGGCGGCTCATGAGCTGGTGGGAGGGCAGCCAGGGAAGTCCTTCCCCTGTCAGTGAACACTCCCCGCAGCCTGGCTCTCCCTGGGAAGAGGATTTCCAATGCCATGGTAGGACAGCCTGCCCCAGAGGTCCTGCTGGGCTCTAATAAAAGCAGGGCCCTGGCTTGGGTTGTCCCAGGGAGGGATGGGACACGTGTCACTGGTGCTAGGCCAGGGCTCAGACACGGCTCAGCCGCAGGAGAGCTCAGAGCACATGTAGGACTCGAGGGCAAAGGGCTCTTGCACAAAGCTTGTAAAGGGCTTTTGTCTTACACCATCCCAAAGAAACTCTGGGGCAATGTTAAACCATCCCAAAGAAACTCTGGAGGCACATTAAACCATCCTAAAGAAACTCTGGGGGGATCTTAAGGCAGCTGGAAAATGCAATTCACTGCGAGGATGACTATGACATCATGTTTGCGCTGAGCTGTCACAAATACCTGTGATAAGAGACAAAACCAGCCAGCCCCCAAATCCAATTATCCAGGAGTTTTAAAGCATTTGTAAAACATCAGGAATCTCTTCCCACAGTTGATGAAGTTAATGGTGGAGCAGTTCAGCACTGCAGAGTTCCAGTGGACTGGGAGGAGGTGACAGCTGGGATGTGGCGCAGCAGCCCAGGGAGGGATCCCCCAGCTGCACCCTGAGCACTCCCTCAGTGTTCAATATCAACCCCAGGTACATTCTCAATGAAATCCAAATCAATCCAGCTGTTTTCTAAAACCAGATGGACAGAGGAGGCTGCTCAAGGACAGAAGACAGGATGGAAAATCGTGTGGAATATTCAGCCGGGCTCACCCTCATCCAGCTCAGAAACTGGGTGAAGTGGCTGTTGCAACATCAGCATCTTCACTCACAGGGTCTTATCCCAACCTGTGTCTGTGTCTGCACATCATGGACTCCTTCCCGAGCTGTGTGTGCTGAGCTGGCCAAGCAGCACGTGCTGGTTATGCCCCGCTCCAGCTGGAACCAGCGCTGGGCCCTGATGCTTCCCAGACACCCCTGGAGGCCAGCAGGGATCCGTTTTTCCTCCTGGCTAATCTCAGCTGAGGGGAGGCATCTCAGAGCAAAGGAACTTGTTCTCATAGTCCCCCAACCCCTCGAGTTCCTCACTGGAGCAGAGCTCTCCCTTCCTGAGCCAGGACAGCAATGGCTGCATGTCCAAAGCCAGTTCCATGGGGGTGGCTCCTCGGAGCAGCAGGCCAGGGGCCAACATAAAGGGAATGGTAAAGAAATACAGAAACCACCCAGCTGCAGGCTCAGGAAAAGCACAGGACAATGCCAGTGCCATCAGCTTTCCCATTTCCATGGAAGAAAAGCAGCCCCTTTTCCCATTCACAAGCTGGAGGTGAATCCACCACGCTGTCCTCGGACAGATCCGAGTTCCACGGATCCTGCCTCACATCTGGCTGTTCTATAAATACATCCACACTCCACAAACCTCAGCCTCCTGGTCCTCATCCAATTAGAATTAATTTGTAGAGCTCCTTTCATCCTAAAGGGCTTTTCAGATGAGTACTTGGATATTGTATGGGAACGCACATGGACTTTTCTCTGCACAGTCCCAGAGAAAACAGCAACTACTCCAAAGTGCAACTTTCTCCCCAGAACTTGCTGGGAGGAGGGGCAGCACAGAGGGGAACCCCACATCACAGACTGGGGACAAAGGGAGAGCAAGGCACTGGACCCCAAAGATTCCATCCTGTGCCACCAGATTCCTGCTCCTCCTGGAGTTCACAGGGGCTCGGACACGGCTGTTGTCACCATCCCAGGATGAGGTAGTGTCTCTGATCTCAAGCCTTGCACATTTAATGGGACCCCAAAGGTTTCCCAAGCCAGGAGTGACTAAGCTTTCCACAGATTTAAGAACATTCAAAAATAATTGAGGGATCCTAGAGCCAAATCAGCTGGAGGCTGAGGGAGAATCCCACCCGGCGGGGCCATCCTCGAGCACTCCGTGAAAAGGGCAATCAGGGAGAGAAGCTCTAAAACATGAAATCAGCTGCAGCCCGACCCAGTGAATCAGTGGATGATGGAAATTTCCACAGAAAGCTGGAGCCATCCATTCCCATTTTGTTTATCTCCCTGCTTTAGATTAGAGATGGGAGTGAAGCCCTTCTGGGAACACCCACCGGCTTCCTGCTGCTCCCAGCACCCCGGGTGGGCCACATGTGGGCCACAGAGCTGCGGGACCTCCTGCGAGGCTGCCCCAGTGTGGCACGGCCTGGGCTGCTCTGGAGCAGGATGGGGGCATGCCAGGAGATGATCTCACCCTCCTCAGGTTCAGGGCCAACCTTTGCACACCCAGCTCTGCTCGGTTGTGATCAGCCCTGGCTTATCAGCTCCTAGGAGGAAGCTGCCTGCTCCAGAGAGAGCAGGATTCCATCTGCTCTCCCTCTCCAGCACTGGATTCAGCCCAGAGGTGTTCCCTGTTTCCAGGTGGGGTCAAGGCAAGCCAGCAGTCTGGCACTAAGGGGTGGAAGGCTCAGAGGGAAACCAGCACTTCCCAGTCCCACGTTCAGGGCATGCAGGAACACCCTGATCAGCTCTATTCCCATTGCTGGAGCACAGTCCCCTCATTCCACTCCTCCCGAACAAAGGCAGCTTTCCTTGTCATGTGCTCCTTAAAGGACAGCTTTACTACAGGCAGCACGAGCAGACAGGACAGGAAAGAGATAACTAACAGGGTGATGGATGGCTAATTAGCCAGCCAGCAGTGCCATTAATTAACTCCTCTGTCCCTGCTCATGGGGCACCAGGAGCCCTGGGCTGGAGCAGCAGCACTATCGGCATCCGCAGGGAGCCTGATCCAGAGCTCCCAACTCGGCCATGCAGGCACAGGAGGGGCTGGAGGGCTCCAGGAACAACTGGCAAGAGAACAACGACATTCCATCCATCACCAACACCCCCCAAGTGCAGCAGGCAGGGACAGCAGTGACACCTCATGTCCTTCCAAGACCCCTCCTGCAGAGCTGCCTCCAGCTCTGGGCTCCTCAGCACTGGAAGGACATGGAGCTTCTGGAGTCCAGAGGAGGAGGTATTCACCTGGAGATATTTACTTGGAGAAGTCTCCAGGGAGACCTGAGAGTCCCTTCCAGTGCCTAAAGGGGCTCCAAGAAATCTGGAGAGGTACTTTGGACAAGGGGTGGAGTGACAGGACAGGGGCAATGGCTTCCCACTGCCAGAGGGCAGGGTTAGATGGGATATTGGGAAGAAATTCTTCCCTGTAAGGGGGATGAGGCCCTGGCAGTTTACCCAGAGAAGCTATGGCTGCACCATCCCTGGAAGTGTCCAAGGCCAGGTTGGATGGGGCTTGGAGCAACCTGGGACAGTGGAAGGTGTCCCTGCCCATGGCAGGGGGGGGAACAGGATGAGCTTTAAGGTCCCTCCCAACCCAAACCATTCCACGACTCTAGGACATTGAGTATTTTGGAGCCACTCTGGATGCACATTTTCCCTGCTGCTCCTCAGGATCAGTGCTCAGGATCCAGGGGCACATCCTGGAGCTGGCCAGGCCCTCAGCCCTCACCTTGTAGAAGACATCAGGCACGTACTGCTCGCTGCTGGACTCCTTGGCGTAGCCCAGCTCCGGCGCGTCCCGGCAGGGCAGCAGGCACTCGTCCCGCACCAGGGCCATGCACTGGTTGGACACCTGGTACCCCTCAAAGTGCACCTGGTTGTCAGGACCACCTGGAGGAGGAGAGGATGGTTAAAGATCCCAGGATCACCGAGGCTGGGAAACAGCTCCAAGATTGACGTGTGACTGATCTGCACATTGTCACCCAGACCAACATCCTTGGGCACCTCCAGGGGTGGGGACTCCATCTCACAACCCTTCCCATGAAGAAATTCTTCCTGAAAATCCTGCACAGGGGTGATTTCCCTGGTGTAACTCCAACAGAAACAACTGGAAGAGCAGCGCTAAGGTTGGACTCGATGATTTTGGAGCTCTTTTCCAACCTTAACAATTCCAAGATTCCATGATTAAACACAAAGCTAACAGTGATGAATACTGAGATGAAGCTGCTGGTGCTGCTGCATGGCAAGAATCTTAGGCAAGAATTCCCTCTAAACTCCATATTTTTATAGCCACACACATTTCCACAACTATCCCAAGAGCACAGAGCCCAGGGAACAGCAGGGATGCTCTGCCAGGAGCTCCAAGGAAGAGGAGCTGCCCTTTTGGGGGCTCTGACAGCATCACCCTCCACTACCCTGCACATATCTCCTTTTCCAAAGAAAACTCAGGCATGCAGCTCCTGTGGCCCTGTTTCACTCCCAAGGAGATCCCTGAGCTGCAGATCACCTGGTCATGCCAGGCCTGAACAGTGTTTTCTCAGCCTGTACTGGATGGTTTGGTGGAAATCTGACATGGAAAGTGGGAATTAAGAGCCTGGCTCATGGAAGGATCACATGCTTGGCGCTTTCATTTGGATAATGTAAGCAACACCAGGTCATGTGTCACTGGAATACAACTGGAAAGAGAGGAGGGAGGCAGATGGGAGGAAAACGTTACTATTTCCAAAGCTAGGAATTCAGGAGGGAATAGGAATTAATCCATGTGGAGGATTTAAAGGCAAAGTTGAGGCAAACTATCCAAATACATTTCTGCAGCACAAAAAGAAGGATTCGAGTGTTTAAATAGAACCTGCTGGGCTGATTGAAGAGAGGAGAATGAAATTAGCTGGAACAGCAAAGAGGAAATATTCCTTTTCTACCCTTTGATCTGTAACCTCAATCACTCACTGCTCCAGAACAAACACTCCTAGAAATTAAACACAGACTAGGACGGGGGAAGGCCTGAACGCAGTGTGTTTGCTCAGTAAAACACCTTGTTTAAAAAAAAATTAATTAAATAAATAAATATATATAAAAGAGAGATACAGATCTATATTTAATGAGAGATGGATGTGTTTAGCAGTCTGGAACGTACAGGCACAGGCCTGTTAACTAAAAAAAAGAGCTTTTTCACTGAAAAAAGGCCCTGGGAACCCTTACAAAGCCAGGCTCAGGGCAGGCAATGTCCCATCCCACTTTCACTTTTCACTCTGGATGTTATTTGGAAGTCATGAGGGTTTTTTCATTGTGTTAAACAGAGCCAGAACCAGCGATTCCGCTCCAGGGAAGGTTTAAATGAAGACATGTGTCATCCCATGGAGAAGAACAGAGTGAACTGGGAACACTCCAGCCCTCCCAGCACATGCCAGTGTCCCCCCTCCCAGCCCAGCCCATCTACGGTGCCTCTGGAGACTCCCTGAAAACAGCTAAAACCAGAGGATTTAACCATAAGCACTTTGCAGGAGCTTCTGTTTTACTCAGCCAAAAAAATGTTTCCAAACATTTTTTTTTTTCCCTGACAGATTTTTTTTTTTCCCTGTCAGGTTTCCCTGACAGCAACATGAGGGAGGTAAAGAGCCCTCCTGAAGGAGGAACTAATCTATAACTCTGGAGTGTTGTGGTTCTGCACTGCTGCTTCCAGGCAACAGAATTTGGAGCTTAAGGATTTGAAACAAAAAGTGAGCAACAGTTGTTGCCCTGGCTGCAGGCAGAGAGTGATTTCTGGGTCAGAGAGGTAGGGCTGAGCCTCAAATAAGTCTCTTTAAACAGTTGTAGAGTAAAAACCAGGCAAATAAATAATGAGTGAGTATTGCAGAGAGGATAAAACAAAGAATGAGGAAGTATTTTAGTTGATAGAGCAAACTCCCTGTTAAATAGAACAGATGGGGAGCAGGACATGTGATTTTTGACATATTTTTCTACTAACAAGAGGTAATTCAGGTGAAGCCCAGAGGGCTGAGGCCAGTTTGTACCTGTAGCCACAACTGTGACAAACTTGGATCCAAAGTGCCCATCGGGAGAGAGGCGACAGATGTTGGGCTGCTGGTTCTGGAAGTTGCCAGCTGTGATGCACTCCTCTGCACTCAGGAAATACGTGTCCTGAGGGGAGAGCACGGACTCCAATCAGCCAAAGGACAAGGTGACGTAGCCCAGACCTATTTCCCTGAGCTGCAGCCAAGGAAAACGACCAACACCCCAGGAAAACAGGCTTTCGTGGAAAGCTGCTGCGGAGCCCGGGACAAGAATGTGACCTGTCAGCTCCCCAGCTCTGGGCTGGCTCAGGACTGTCCCACGTCGAGTCCCACCCACCTCTACACACCTTTTTTTTTTGAAAAATCAAGTTTCACTTTCCAAATATGGATATCTCTGGGTTTACAAGGACAGGAAGCTGTCGAAGTTGAAGTTTGAGCCATGTATGTGTCACAATGCCCAGCCCATGGGAACATCCTCTGAGTCACTCTGCCTCACTGGGTTTGTCCCTCATATCCCACTCCACTCCCTGGAGTTTTCTTAGCCCTAAAAAGGGCAGGGATAGATGAGATTTCAGGGAGAAATTCTTCCCTGTGAGCAGGGTGAGGCCCTGGCACAGGGTGCCCAGAGAAGCTGTGGCTGCCCCTGGATCCCTGGAAATGTCCAAGGCCAGGCTGGACGGGGCTTGGAGCAGCCTGGGACAGTGAAGTTATCCCTGCCCATGGTGGCACTGGCTTTAAGGTCTCTTCCCACCTGAACTATTCCATGATTTCATGAGCACCATTTCCTCAAAGCAGGGGTGTGAAGCTGCTCCAGCAGCTCTGCCTGCTTCCCAAACAGCTCAATCCCTAACATTTCCAAGGGTTCCAGCTCCTTTTCCTTCAGAAGTGCCTGGAAAACCCCATCTCCCAAGAATTCCAGTGCCACCTGCAGCCATGGCTCAGCTCTCTGCCGGGCTCAGGAGCTGGAATTCATTGGGAATGTGCTGGGTCACACCTGGATCTCACCTTGTTCCTGCTGTATCGAACGGTCCCTTTCCGTGTGTCTTCCGAGACCAGGTCAGTAAATATCCAGCCAACCTACAAAGGGGGATGGAGAACGTTGATTTAAGGGAAAAAAATGACAAAAAAAAGAAGGAAAGAGGAAACCAGAAGAGCTCAGACATTTTCTGCTCATAGGACACGATGTTCTTGGCTCCTCTCGGCCCTGTGCACACTGCTGCAGGGAATGGCTCTCCCAGCTGTGCCGGGCTCCTTGGAATCCCATTTCCAGGAGCAGCAGCATGCCAGCTGGCCAGCCAGGGCACCTGCAGCATTGGGTTTCACTATGGAATATTTTTTCATGGAAAGATCTGGAGGCTGCAAGAGGCCTCTGTGCCACCACCCGCTCCCACCCCCAGCATTTCCTACGGAGAGTCTGGAGCAGGATCCGGCGCCCGGGGGTGACAGAGCAGCTCACGTGGCCCCAGTCTGAACCTCTCACACAATCCCAGTTTGAACCCTGCATGCCCTGGTTAAGAGAAAGCTCATACTGGAGTGTGACTCATTCCAAACTGGAGATGGCACTGACCCCAGAAAGCACATCCTGCTTTTTGTGGCACAAACACACCTCGGAGTGAATCCTTTCACACACGTGTGATGTGTGTCCAAACACCTTGGGATCGATCCTTCCACAGAGCTGTGACATGGACACACAGCTTGGGATGATCCCTCTCCACCCAGGTGCCAATCCCAGCTCCCACAGCATTAACCCTTCCAAGGCAGAACTGACCCCAACTCCCCCAGAGCCCAGGCAGACCAAACCCTGCACCCAGCACTTGGTGATGTGTTAAGTCCCATGGATTAAAAATATCTGATGGGAAAACATGGAAATAAATAACACTCTGAGAAGTTTTGCTCCAGCCTCTGGCGAGGGTGGGATCTTATCTGAGAGAACAAAGCCCTCCCCAGATGTTTACAGTCTGCACTGAGCCTTCTGCCAGGCGGGTTTTCTCCAGCAAGTCAAATCTTGTTTGTGTACATCCCATTCCTGGCATTCCCACCATACCAACGCTGCTCCCAAACCGGAAAACATCAGTGCAGGCTGGAGGGCTGTCAGGAAATCAGGGAATCCTGATGGGATCACTGCAGCCTGGAACTGAGGGGGACCTGCACCCCTAACCCCACACACCCCCTGCAGCACCAAGGAGGGGAACACAAGCCAAGGGCAGCCCCTGTCCCTGGAAACGGAGCACAGAGTCAACTCCAGCTCCATCTGGGCCAAATTAGCACTTGCCAGGGAAATGCTCCCAGGAATGGCTCCTGTTGGAGAGGAAAGAATGGGAAGGTGGAGTTTGTGCTGCTTTGCTCCTGCTATTGCAGCCACACAGCCCTGTGAGGGGCCTGTGCTCAGGAAAACCCGCTGGATTTGGGTTTCAGACCTAAGTATCTACCAGCTGCTGACGCTTTAGCAAGATTTAGGTAGCCTAGAGGGTCTTGGATAACCCCATGGAGCTGGAGAGGATTGCTGACCACTTCCCTGCCACACACAGACGCACGAGATCCGACACATCCTGACCTTTCTCAGGCCGAGCTTTGCCGCGATCTCATCCACAACCTCGGCTTTGGGATCCTCCAGGATCTCCAGGCTGTTCTGGGTGCCAATCTGCAGCAAAGAGACACTGGTTAGTGACACAGAACTGGGGAAAAACCAGTGCAGCCACTGTGGGCAGTGAGGCAGAGGCTGGGAGCAGAGGTCTGGGCTTCCCCTCGGGCATCACCACAGACTGGTGTCACCCCAGAGACCTCCCTGTGCCACTCTGCTCTCAAGCCACACTCCCAAGGATCCATTTGTTCCTTTTCCACTGACAATCTGTTGGATTTCACTTGGCAGCCGTGCAGAAACCATGAGGAGGAAGGAAATACATGGGGAGCACTCAGCTGAGGAGTGGTGCCGTGCCCCACCTAGTGGGGATTCCGGCTGTTCCAGCCAAATCCAAGCTCAGCCTCTCCATCATTTCATCTTCAAATCATTTAGACTTCATTCTATCTAATTAAACTGCTTCAATTTTCCCAGAGAGCTGGTAAGGAACTGAAGCAAGGGCTGCAACTGTTCTTTCCTAGCACAGAATCTGCTGGAAAACCAGGAATCAAGGAAAGATTAAAAGTGAAATCCGACATTACGGTCACCCTGGATTTCAATCATCCGAGGGTAAAAAACAACAAAAAGCAAAATGGGGGTTTAAAATCCTTTCTGTGGCTGTAATAGATGGTGATATTAAGGACATAAATCACGTCCTCTTTTCCTCAGGACAGTTTTCCTTGGGGAGCTGCAGCTGGAAATACCAAACTAAAAAGGAGTTTGTGTGTTCCCTGATCCTGAGTCGGCACTGAGGGCCCTGGGTCTCACCTTTTCTCAGGACAGTTTTCCTTGTGGACCTGCAGCTGGAAATACTGTGGGAGGTTTTCCAAACTAAAAAGGTGTGTTCCCCAATTCCGAGTGGCCCCTGAGGGCCCTGGCTCTCACCTGGGGGGGTTCATAGATGGCCGCCACCTCCGCCCGGATTCCCAGCGGGATGTCTTTGTGCTCCGTGTACCGGCCGTACAGATACCCCAGATGTTGGTTCCCTGTCTTCCTCCAGAAGTCTAGGAAGCGATCTGCAATTGTGTGGTTCTCAAACATGATGTTGTCAACATGCCTGTATTTCTGTTTGACAAAGTTCAAGCGTCAGGCCGTCCTCCGCTGGCTCCGGTCCCTTCCCAGGACACACACCACCCTCCGGAGCTGGATCCTGCACAGCAGGGCTGGGGGAGGCTGGGGGCTCCCTCCCTCTTCCCTCTGCTCAGCTCCCACCCCTCAGCACTGCTCCCTGCTCAGGCTGGGGTGTGGGATGTGCTCAGCACCCCCAGCACCTCGGGGGCTTCACTGGGACCTTCGCCCCAAGAGCCTCTGCAGGGAAAAGGAACTGAAACTGAGGAGGAAACCAGCAGAACCTGAGTGGCCTTTTGGATGATCCCACGAGGAAAACCAGGAGGATTAACCCTAGCTCAGTCCTCACGCTGGGAGGAAATTCTGACCCAGGACATTTTGGAGCCCATTTGGCAAGGCCTGAAGACCTGGACAGGACTGCCCTGACACCTGGAGGCTTTGTGCTCCTGGTTGGCTTTTTTGGAAGTCACCTTTCCCAAACCAAAAGCCAGGTCCCCTGGCAGGTGCCCAAGCTCCTCTCACCTGTCGGTTGAGGGTGATGGCGCTGGGCTGGCACTTGGTGCAGATCCCCTCGGGCCAGGGAGGGTGTCCCTCACACCCCGACTTGATCTTACAGCTGATGTTCTCCAGGGCTACAAACTTCCCTCTGGGAGAGGAGGGAGCAGAAAGGGGGAAGAGAAACAGGGAACAGAAAGAAAGGAGAAGGATGAGAAGGGGAGAAGAGAAGGAAGAGGGGGAAGAGAAACAGGGAACAGAAAGAAAAAAAGGTGGGAGAAGAAGAGGGAGAAGAGAAGGAAGGGGGGGAAGAAAAGGAAGAGGGTGAAGAAAAGGCTGCTGTTAGCACAGTAAATGCTTTTGGAGCAATCATTTATGGAGTCTGTGGGAAGTGAGAGATTGTAGCACCACAGCAAATCCTCCTTTCATGTGCACAAGGCTTCCTGGAAAGGGAAATTCCCTTCAAATGGAAGTCTCATGGACTTGAGCTGCATCTCCCCAAGAGATTTTAAAAGTCTCAATGGTATTTAGGAATAGCAGGGAGAAGGTTACACCTCTGTGTAACTTATGTTCACCAAGTCTGAGAAACAGGCTTGGAGCTTGGTATAATCAGGGAACTTCTTTCCTTCCATCTGGCCTTCCCTCCCATCAGGAGTGTTTCCTGGAAGGAATCATATTGCCACAGGAAAAGAAAAAACAGAAATAAAATGGGGACATAAAATAAAAAGACAGACTTAATTTTTCCCTCCTGCCTTCTCCTTTTAACCTCAAGTTTTTAATGTGTTTTTTCCTCCTCCGTTTGCCATTCAATCCTCATGTCCAACACTGAGATCTGTCTGTACTTTCATTTGTGTTAAAAAAACCAAAGCTCCAACCAGATTCCCTTAAACCCAGAGATTTCCTTACTTGTCTGCCCCTCCAGTCAGCTTCCTGATGTAGGCATGGAATGACATGTGCTTCACAGGAGGCTCCAGATGGTTCAAATAATCCTCATCGAAGGGCTGCCAAAAACACCACACAGAGCAGAGACAGGTCACACACCTGTCTGATAACACCCTGATCCCTCAGCAAATGTATGTTCCACACTCAACCCTGCCAATGTGGAAGCAATCAAGGAAATTCAGGCTCATTTGCAAGGCAGCTACTACTGGGATGCAAACAGTGGAGCTTTACAACGGGGAGTTTTATGGTGGCCTCCTGCTCCAGGAACAGATTGGCCCCACAAATCAGAATCTCAATGGCAAAAGGCTTTTTCCTTTCAATATCTAACAACAAACAACGGGCCCAGCTGTTCCAACACGGCCAAGGACTCCCAGAGCTCTTCCAGCAGAGGGGAAGAGCCATCCTGGCACAGCAGGATCTCCTCTGGAGGGGTGGCTGCTGCTTCGTGCCATAAATTACACAGCCCAACATGTCTGGAGGTGTCAATAAAGCTGCTTCAACCTGGATAACCATGGAATCGTTTGGGTTGAGAGGGGCTTTAAACCCATCCCATTCCACCCCTGCCATGGGCAGGGACACCTTCCCCTATCCCAGGCTGCTCCAAGCCCTGTCCAGCCTGGCCTTGGACATTTCCAGGGATCCAGGGGCAGCCACAGCTCCTCTGTGCCAGGTGGTTAAACTGGGAAGTGCTGGGATCCAGGAGAGAGGGGCAAAACAAGAAAATCTAGGAAAGAGTGAGGACTGAGGGAGAATGGAGCTTTTTTGAAGCACTTTCTGTTAAACTCATTACTGCAGAAAACCAGCTTTAACCAGGATCAACCCAGGGCCACAAAGGCCTCAAGCTTTAGTGATCCCAGAACCAGCAGCTCTGGCAGTGCAGGGCAGGATTCCAGCCTGGAGCTGCCACCTCTTGGCAGGCACCATTCCTAGGAAAAGGGTTCCTTCTGGGAGGAACTGGGGTGAGTCTGTAGCACCTTCCTGGGCTCTTACCTCCAGTGGGACACAGTGCACACATTTGCCCAAGGGGCCGTGGCGACACCTGGGCAGAGAGAGAGAGAACTGGGGTTAAATCTCATTTCACCTGGAAATTGAAGGAGGAATAAATCATATTTAATCATGGAAAAATCAGCCTGTAAAAGTTTCTCTGGAGTAAGTTTGGTGTGGAAGATCTACACGAGCTCTGAGCAATTCTCCACCCCCCACGTGGCAGGGTGATTTTAACAAAAAGCCACCCAAAATGTTCATCCTTTATCAGGCAGGGCAGGAACAACCAGGGAAGTGTGTGTTTATCAGGCAGATAAAGTCCTGCTGGGTAGAGTTACAGAGGGGAAAACATCTTTTGTGGTGATTGCTTTAAAAAAACCCCTAAACAAACAGCAGGTCAGTGCTGGTTTCCAAAGGAAGGGCCCAGGAGAGGAGCAGTGAGGTTGGGCTGTGGAAACAATGGATGGGATTCAGTTGCAGGAGTTCTTTTAAGGATGTTTTGTGGCAGATAATGTACAGAAAGGAGAGTTAAATGCTGCTAAAGCACTCAGCATCCTTCACTGGAGATTGATCCACACTCCCAAAGGCAGGAGCCAGCCCAGACAACTCCTTTTATCCTCAACACCCTCCCCTGGGCCTCGGCTCCCTGCTAGGAGCAACTCCATCAATTCCTCTGGAAAATGTGGGCAAGTTCAAGGCAGTATTTCTGCCACAGAGTGGTGGGGTTGCCTTTTTGCTCCACTGATGTGACATCCCATCACTTATGGTCAGCTGGGAAGGTCAGGGAGGATTCTCCACAAATTTCCTCATTGCTGCAGCACTGAGGATAAACCATGTGGAGCACAACCCCAAGGGGAAGGGCAAACCATTCTGTTTTAGCAGGAATTCCTGCCTTTAAAATTCCCCCTCCAACCTTTTCAGGAGTTTTATTCCAGAGGGTTCCAGCCCCAAGGCCACAACCAGTGCAGACATCAGGCCAGGACCCAGCTGGGTCATTAACACTGAGCAATGAAAGCCCCCTCCCAGCAGAGGATGTTTCAGCAGCACCAGAGCAGATTTTGGGTGGGTTTAACTCGTTGTTGTGTTATTTTTGCATAAAGAGAAGCTGCTTTGTTTCCCTAAGCCTCTTGCAAGGAAGAGCTTTGGGAAGTTGGACTTTGGTGCATTTTTGTGAGCAAAAGGGACTCCCTGGTTTCATGGAGAGGTCAGGCAGACATATGATGAAGGGCAGCCAGAGCAGGCAGAGACCCAAGTCCCACTTCCAAACCTCTTTCACTGGATACTTCCACTCCTTCCCTTCACTTCCACGTTCTCCTTTATGAGGAGTGGCTGAGTCTGAAGGCACAGAGTGCTCCTGCTTGGGACAGCAAATCCTGGAATGCTTTGGGTTGGAGGGACCTTAAAGTCCATCCCATTCCATCCCCTGCCATGGCAGGGACACCTTCCCCTATCCCAGGGTGTTCCCAGCCCCATCCAGCCTGGCCTTGGGCACTGCCAGGGATCCAGGGGCAGCCACAGCTGCTCTGGGCACCCTGTGCCAGGGCCTGCCCACCCTCACAGGAAGAATTCCTTCCTAATATTTCATCTAACTCTGCCCAGGAAGAATGCAGAATATTCATTCTAATCTAGAGAATTCCAGTGCTTTAGGAGCACAAAATCCAGGAGCACGAGCACCAGGGTCTCCTCCATCAGAACAATGGCTGCTCTGAGTGAGTCCTTCCTGCCAAAAACCCTGGGATTTGGGCATCTGCTTCCTCCCTGGGCTCACCAGGGCTCCACTGAACCTCCCAGGACAACAGCAGGGGCTGTTTTCCCTTGAGAACATCCCCAGGGCACTCAGGATGGAACCAAGGGCAGCTCCCAAGGAATTTCCTGACTGCTGGGCTGGGCCATGACATTCCAGGCTCTGGTGAGCCCCAGCTCCATGGGCAGGACCACGACCCACCCCCACTTACAGCTGCTGGTCTCGGTTCCTGTAAATCTTCCCATCCTGCTTGATCAGGTACTGGTCAATCTCATCTTCCACCACCTGGGGGGCCCCCCCAGGCCGGGAATTTTGGGAGACAGAGGTGTCCATGGTCTCTGAGGAGGAGCCAGCTGGGCTGGAGGGATACAGGAACAGCATATCCCCGTGCCTGCAGGGTGGGAAACAGCACATGGGTAGTGGGAGCTGTGGGAGACAACAGCCAGGAAGCTGGAGGTGCTTCCCAGCAGGCAGCCAGCTTCCATGGAAGAGCATGGAATGTGGCACAAATGCCAACCAGGCCAGCACAGGTGGCACTTGGAAGCTGCTCTGTGAGCCACCTCTTCCTGCTTTTATTTGCAATAAATGCAAATGAATCCAGCAGGAGACAAAGCTGAGGGAAAAATATGGAGGAGGGAATGGGGATGAAGGAGTGAAAACAAGGATGTGGGAGAGAAAGCTGGGATGAGGTAGGGAAAGGAGGGTGAGGGAGGGAGAGCAGGTATGTGTGAGGGAAGGCAGGGATGAAAGGGTGAGAACAGGGATACAGGAGGGCAATGGGGGGATAAGGCAGGGAAAGCTGGGGATGAGAGAGGCAAAGTGGAGATGAAGCAGGGAAAGCTGGGACAAAGAGGTGAAAGCAGGGATCAGGGAGGGAAAACTGGGATGAAGCCTCCCCACAGCAAACACGCCCCAAGGAGTGACCCAAGGAACAGCCGCCACCTCTCCCGTGTCACTGTGACCCCCATTCCAGCACAGCCACCAAGGCCCTTCCCCCAGTCCCAGGGGTGACACTGGAAGCTGGGCACTCCTGGGATGTGACTTCTCCCATTCTGGAAGCTCCAAGCCCCCCGAGGTGAGGACTCACTTGATCTTGAGCAGGTTGAGGGATTTGTTCTGCGCCGCCGTGATCTCCCCGGTCCTGTTGCGGTTGGTGTACACGGAAAAGCCATTATTCCTGAACCCAAACTCCTTGGCCACCTGCAGCCCAGGGAACAGGGACAAGGTGTGAGGTGTGAGCCTCCTGGAAGGGGCTCAGAGCCACAGCTAACCCCAGAGAACTTCTCCTCCAGAAACTCAGCTCAGTTCACCCCCATTCCTGAGCTCGGGATGACACGAGGTGGAAACACCTGGAAAAACGAGCACTGGATGGAACCAGGAGCTTAAACAGCTCCACCAGAACTGTCTGTGCCCCACACAACACAAAGGCAGAGCTCCAGCTCCAGCCAGGCAAGCACATTATGACTGCAGGGGAAACTTCTCCACTATCCCAGTTTCCTTGCTCCAGCACACACCACCAGGTCATTCCCATCCTCCTGCCAGCAGAATTCCACAATCCACACCTCCACCTCTGGGGATCTTCTGCCCTCAGCTCCATTCCCACCTCCCAGCTGCTTCACTCAACCTCTTCCTGCTGTTCTGTCTGGTTTTCCCCCCTTTTCTCCTCTCTCCCATGGAATTCACTCCCACAGCAGGCACCCCTCAGGCCCAGGCAGGTTCTCCCAGCTCAGATTAAGTCTGGTTTACTTGGAATCACTCCAACACCTCTTCCCAGCAAAAATAATTTGCACATTTAGCTCCTTGAGAACTTCATCAGTTTAAAAGTGGTGTTTAAAGTTTGTCCATTTACCAGGTTTTGTTCTAAATTCTGAAGTGAAAGGCCTTTATTTTTATTAATAAAAACAATCCCCATGCCTTTGCTCGGAGTCAGGGATGGGATCCTGCCCACAGGACAAATCTGATGAGCCACAAAGAGCTGTCACATGAGCAGAGCCATGAAAAGCAGTTTTTTTCCTGTCAGCTCAGCTGTGATTTGCAGCACTGAGTGATCCCTTTGAATGGGACCCTTTCACAGGGATCAGCTCCTGCTCCTCAGGCCACAGAGGAGCATTTTTGGGGGCAGACAAATCCCACAATGCACTAACAGCAGGTTTGAGCTGATTCCTGACCCTGAGCACAGCCAGAGTGACTTTTTTTGGTGCTTTTCCCCAGGATGTGCCACAGGAGACAGGGAAGATTCTCCAGCCCTTCATTCCTTGAGCACTTCTGGAGCAGATCCAGGTTAATTCCTGCTATGGAAGCAGCAATCTGACACCTCTCTAATTACAGCTGTCCCCCTGAACACCAAACCCGGCCCCTGGGTGAACATTCCAGCATTGAAATCCACAGCACAGGTAGGAGAGACCTGGATTTAGACAAAACACAGACCTCAGGTGGGAAAATTTGCCACTTTCCTCTTCCAAGCAAACCCTGCAGCAGGAAATAAACCCCAACACGTGTGTGCTGCAGCTCAGCCAGGGGACAGAGCCCTCCCCAGATGAACAGGCAATTCCAGGTGCCTTTGTCCTGGCAGGAAGTGCTTTCCAGCCCGAGTAACCCGAGCCCTGGAAAGCAGAGCTCGTTCTGCACAGGCTCCAGGGATCCTGGAAGCTGCTCTTGCCTTGGCTGAGGCTGCAGGGAGTGTCCCTGAGCAGCCCTGAAACACATCAGGATTTTCCTGGCCAGGTGGGAATGCTGTCAGGGAATGCTGGCCTGTCTGGGCCACAGCTCCAGCCCAAGCTGTGACTCACACAGGGAGGGCTCCCACTGCTGCCATTCCCTTCCCTTCAGGAACACACTCATAGAGCAAAGAACCCCCAGGCTGAGGGCTCCAGAGGAATTCCAGGAGGGGAGCAAAGGGACAACTGCTCCCTCCTGAAGAACACAGAGCAGCTGCACCCCAGCAGGGCCAGCCCCATCCCCAGAGCTCCCACCTGCCGTGCTCCCCTCCCCAGGAGCTCCTGGGGTCTCACTCCACCCCTCCCCTGCTCTCTCCAAATCCATGCTGGAAACCCAGGAGCACACACAGCACACCCAAAGGAGATTCCAAGCCCAAATCCAGCAGCTGAGCCAGCCTGGAGCAGCAGGTTTGACCATGCCACAGCTGCCACTTCTTTGGGAGAACCCCCAAAAGTCCTTCCCAGGAAAGTTCCCATCCCAGGAAGCCCCAACAGAGAAGATGAGGGAGTTTTTTCTCTAAATTTGCCATTTTCCCTCTGGAACAACACAAGCCACACCAATCAAAGTGTGATTTTCCACAGGGAATGCTGCTCCTCGCTGCTGCCAGGGGGGTTAGACACGGATCTGCCAGGGGACAGAGGCAGGGGAGCCCTGCCCCATGCCTGGGAAGGCACTGTGCATCCTGGGGTACCTTTTTGAGGAACGTTCCCACCGTTTCCCTCTTGGTGGCCGTGATTCTCTTCACTCCCTCCGGCGACTGCACGCGGATAATCTGGGAATGAGGGAACAGCGGGTCAGGGAGGGGGGACAGAGCCCACCCCGAGCCCCTAGCCTGATGTCCCCTGCTCCTCCTGCTGTGTCCCTCTTCCACATGGCCTGGAAACACCCAGGAGAGCAGTTCTGGGTGATGTCTGTGAGCACGGGGGGAATCACTCCAATGCTCCAGGCTCTCAGCACGAGCTGGCTCCAAGGAAAACACCTTTGGCCAAAGCTCTGACCTCAGAGGTGGAATTAGACCTCCAGGAGGCTGGATGAGACCTTCCAAGGGGAGCTATTCCCACAGGCACCGGCCCAGCTGGTGTCACTGGGCACTGCACTGGCCGTGGCTGAGCCCCGGTACCGAGGGAGCGGGGAGAGACTCCAGCGGCTCCCGGGAAACCTGAGCTCCTGCCGGGGAGAACAGGGACGGGAATCCTCCGGGGACAGGCAGGGAAGGGACAAATGTAAACCTCGGTGGCCCCGGAGCGCCGAGGGGCAGCGCTGGGACTCGAGCGGGTCTAAAGGGGACGCTCAACCGCGGCTGTGTGACACGGGGACACGGGCACACGGGGACACGGGCAAGAGACAGCACGGGAGGGGGCACGGCGAGCTGCCCGTGTCCCGCCGTCACCCCTTCCCACTCTC
>VXBC01013069.1:0-66764 GCA_013399945.1 Ploceus nigricollis
ACCGGGAGGGCCGCGGGAGGGGAGCTGGGGGGGCTCCCGCCGGGGTTAGCGAAGGTTTGCCGGGGGTGCCCGCAGCCCGGCGGTGTCCGCAGAGACAACACACCTCCTGGTCCGCTGTCGCTAACGCCGTGTGCCCCTGTGTGCGCAGGCGAGGGGCTGCAGCCTCACAGCCTGTCCCAGCCCAACAGCCGTGTACCTGCAGCTGTGCCCCACCTGGCATGTAACCTGGACGTGTATATCATAATCCTCGCAATATGAAAATACAGTTAATTTCCCACGAGGCACTTGTAAAAAGTAGCACAGAGAAACTTTTGAAATAGTAGTGCAAAGAAACTTTGGTAAACTGAAACTATGTAGATGGGTCGGGAACCAGTGAGACATGCTAGAAGGTTTGCTCTGTCCCTTAGTAAGTAAGGGAGTTTGGTTTTTTTTCTGGAAAAAACCCCACACATTGTATTGATATGTATTGATAACCAAATACATGTTACTGTCTACATACCCTTTATACTGTCATGGCATTTTGATCATTCTGTTTCCAGAGCAAATGCAGCAATGTGCATTAATGTACATGTGGTTGGTTGGGATCGAAACCCACAGTTTTAAATTCAAAGGTGGAAGACAAAGTGCACGAGTCACTGCCCTACAAAACCTCTTAAGATATAACCAGATTGGTTATAAGGTATTGCAATAGGTGGAGCAATAAAAGTGCATGGAATAGGGAAACTGGTGCAAAGCAGATGGAATGCTGAGCAGATTATTTTTACAGAGGTAATAATTTTAAACAGTTTACTTTACAGTGGGTGCTGTCTGCTGTGTGTGTACTGAGATGGATAGCTAACTTCAAAAATTACTTCTGAAAGGTGTGCTTGTTAGCAGGTTCTCCAGATCAGGAGACAATGAAAAGGCCATCTGGCATTCACTGTTTCCATTATAGTCAAGTGTAGCACAAGAAAGCTTTAGGTTATGTTCTTTGATGGATTGTTCATTGTTACCTGAAAAAGCTGCTGTAATATATGGGGTTCTAGTTCAGGTTAAGCAAAGCTGAAGGCTTTGTTTTTCACCTGCGATATAATAACTCCACTCCCCTTCTTTAGAAGTAAAGTAAACACATTAGCAGTTAAGCTGGCAACATACCTAGTCTTGTTACTTCATTAGGAAACTGGAAAAAATTAAATGCAGGCTGTCAACAAAAATTACTTTACAATCTTTATTGTAGAGTGCTAATGTGTTTGTCTTAGACTGGACTGTAAGGCTGGACTGAGGTCTTTTCATGGTGCTCACAGGTTTGGGTTTCAGATTTTGCAAGAAAAATACTGATTTGCAATTCACTGAGTTTTAAAAACAGTCCTGAATAAGAACATTAAGAAATATTTTTAAATACCTAAAATATTTTTGAAATTAACAGATTATTGCTAAATTTTATATAATTTTACTTGCATAGTCACAAAAGACTGGACTCATGTCCTAGTAGAATTCAGCCCATTTTTTCTCTAGATTTTCCTCTTCCCTTGGTTTCCCTGCTCTGCCATCTCACCTCAGATCAGTGTCTGAGTTCTCAATTTCTGTTTCTTTTCTTGGCTCTTACCCTGGTCCTTTTGCTCTGTGAGCTGCAGATCCTCACCATGATGTCCAAGTCGAAATCTATTCTGTAGTTCAGTTGCTTTTCAGAGCTAGTTTTCATTCCTGTGAACTTAGTCCCAGTCATCTCACCTGTGAATAACCCATTTAACTGTGGAGGCTTATTTAAAACTATTCATGTCACTTGAATAATAAACTCCCATGAGAAAGACTGACATACAATTCCAGTGTTGAGGTAACTTGAAAACATGAGGTTGCCTAAAGATTTTGCAGATTGTTTTTTCTGTAGATTTCTTTTAAGAGTAGTGGTGGTGATCTGCTGTTTTGTAAATTCTTTGGCTGATAAATGTACTCTTGTTACCTAATATCCCATCTCTAATATTGTTTTTTTAGTTTGTATAAGTTCATACAAGGTGTTCCTTTCGTCTTCCTTTCCTGACTGTTCTTTACAGACAGGAAAATGCTGTTTCTTGCTGTTTGGGTGACACAGTTTACAGTTCTTGAAACTGCCGTCCAATGGATGGGAGCACATTAAAAAGGTGAAATCTCAGAGCAACGAGAAATGCAGTAGAGCTGTCAGTAAATTACAGTTACCATCAATATTACACAGTAATGATTTACAGCTCTCTTTAGAGTGAAAAATCCTTTGTTTTTATGAGCCCTGGGATGTTCCAAACTCTGCTTGTTTCTCTTTTAACGTGGAGTCAGTGCAACTGAAAAATACCAACCTCCCAGGGATTAAAGTGGCATTTGGAACATGGGTCTGTCCCCTCCTGCAGCCGGTGGGACGGGTTTCAGTGCTGGGTTACACTGTATAGGCAGCACCTGACATGGAAAAACCCCGGCCTCAGCCAGGTGTTGTTTCTTCTGGTGTGTTCTTTATCTCAACACGAGGTGTTTGGCCAGGGAACTGATAGGTGTGAAAACCCATGTGAGACAGCAGAAGTTTTACAGAGGACATGTTCAAGCACTGAGTTAATTAATACGTTTTATTTGAGTTGCAGATCTCCTTGGTTGCTCAAAAAAATAGTATAATAGGGTTTAGAGGTTTTTTTGGTGGGGGAGGGAAATGTAAGTTTGTCTTGCATGCCTAAATTATCATGGACAACTCTGTCCTGGAGTCTAAATTCATGTGTTTATAACTCTGCTGTCATTTGGGTTGTTAGTGTTCTTGTGGCTATTGAAGTACATTTGGGTTTTAGACAGAGAATCAAATGTGAAAGCTCAGCTGGAAGTTCCTGGTGGAGAGACCACTCCAAGGTGAGGCAGGGAACAGTTGAAGCGGCTCTCCCGTACTGCTCAGTTTTTCCATTGCATGGAGGGGTGGGTGTAGAATGAGAACTCACTGAACTGGGTTACAGTGTGATGAGAAATGGCTAACAAAGACATGTTAGAATTCAGTTTAAGATTAAAAGATCTGTAGATTTATTTGATTTCCCTTTCTAAAGAAGATAAAACGTATTTTTGTCAACTCTCTTTCATATCTTAACTTCATTATTAGTTATACTGGAAAACTCCCCCCAGTAGTTTACTGAATTTTACAAAGACTTTCTTCATGGCCTGGTTTTCTCACGCACAGGGAGTTTTAGCCTGTAGCCTGGCAGTGTAATGAGATAGCTGTCAAAACCAGGGTAATGATTCATAGGCTATCTGTGATGAATATGCCAAGTGCTTGCAGTGTGTGCTAATGTCTAAAAATATTTTGCTTTGCGTCCTATTGGTTTACCAGCTGTGGTTCCAGTAGCATCAATTATGGTATAGGCCTTTTGTTATTGTGAGGATTGTGTCTGGTGCTGTCAAAGCTGAAGTTGGTTTTTAATAGTTTTTGAGTAAAATGTGAATGTACGGCCTGATGTTTATGAGGCTAAGTATGGAGTGAGGAATATCAGGGGTTTTCTTCCTTGAGTGATAATTTGTATCTTGTCAACATTTTGGTTTGGTAAGCCAGGCATTATCAAAGAAATTAGAGGGCTGTTATAGTGAGCAAACCATCCATCGTTTATCATCCATCAGCCCAACACATGAAGTTTGGTGCATATGTATTCCTACTTCAGACTGAGAAAAGAAAATTATTTCCCTGCTAAGACATGGCACGGTTTTGTTTACTCTGAGCACACAATTATCTCTATGAAATCAATAACAGTTCTTGAAATCAGCACACACTGTCACCCATCCAGGGTCACTGGGAAGTGTTTTCCTGTTTTTTATTCATACTTGAAGAACCTCTTGTGGTATCACCCCCACAGCAAAATGTATTTCTGGGTTGCAGAGCTGTAACCTCAAGGAGCTCAGTGGCCTGGTTTTTTATCTGCTTTTCCCACTGGCTTCAGTGTGATTTGTGCCTTCATGGTGACCTTTGTTTCAAAAATGGTGGTTTCAGGCAGATGAATTAATAGAAAAAATTATTGCTGTGGGAATCTGTTTTCTTCCAGCACAATGAAACAAACTAAGGCATTTCTTTGCTAACCCTTACAAAAATTTGAGCTGTTGGGATGAAAGAAGATGTTACCACCTTTGACACTGAACTTCACCACACACACACACACACCCACACACACCAGAACTTGTTCTACAGCTTTCACTGACCTTCGCTTGACTGCCAGGTCCTTCAGAATTGTTTTGAGTCATTTTGTTACTTGAATTTCTAAAACATTTTATCTAAAGATATGGTAGATCTAGACTGAGCGGAAGATTTTTATTGGAGACTTAACCAGTATATATAATTTCTTTTTCTATTAGATAGTATATTTCTATTCTAGCTTAAAAATGCTGTTTTCTGCTTAGTCACAAATTTTAGGCTGTTATGAATTATTAGCAGTCAGCTTTAAAACTTTTGTCAAATTTGAATCCAATGAGAGCTTGAAAATTTGTCTTTTGAATTAAATTATTAAAATTAATTCTAAAGCAGTCCCCATGGAATTTCAAAATATTGTAGATTGTTAACCTTATATTGCTGTTGGTGTGGAAGATTGTTATGAGTACAGACTGTCAAGGCAGTAGAAGCTCTTACTGAATTCCAAAGAGGGTATCTGTTAAAATAGATGTTGCAATTTCAGATGAAATTAAATAAGGAACCAAACCAAGTTTTCCTTCCGTCTCATTTTCTTTGTTCACTAAATAAAGTTCTTTTTGCTTAGTTGCCTCATGTCCTGACATATTTTTCTTGGAGTCAGTTGATGTATCTTCCTAGAAATAGAATTGGAATATGAAATAAAAGTCTCTTAAGAATTTGCATTGCATCACAACAGTTGGGACCTCACCCTTGCAGGGAGGGAGGACAGGATCTGTGTTACCAGTTATTATAGAGTCTGTCTCAGGACTGAGATTATGATGTCTTTTTGTGGTGGAGAAAGCTCTTACATATTTCACAGAAAAATGAAAACAAGTGTGTCTTGTATGTACAGATTTTTATAATTTTTGTAGTTTTTCATTGCAGTGCTAATCCCAGGCTTTAATTAATCCATTAATCAATTAATTACAAAGCTTTGTGTTCAAAATAGTATCTATTCAATATTTGCAACTTTGATACTTCAGTCTCTAGCCACTGATAAAAGTCACGGATAAAACCAAGAAAAAGTATTTTTAATTTTTCAGTCTGGGTGAAACACAAGTAATTATTTAAATAATCTGTTCAATTTTCTATCTATTGCTTGATAAAGTTTGAAAGAATAAAGCCTTGTTTCCATATGATTATACTAACTCCCTAGCCTTCTCCAAGTGACTACTGTAGATACTGAACAAAATAAATGAGCAATACTGCATAGCAAAATACAGAGTCATTGGGGTTTTTTTTAATTTACGTCAAATGCTTCACCAGGGTCAGTGTGCTGCTGAGCTGGGTAATGTCAACTGCATGATATTATGTGCTTTGAAAATTACGAGTGAATGGATGATTTTAATAATGGCATTTTATGTATTTCATCTGTGTTCAAATACAAATTTAGAAGTAAGGGAAGAACTAATGAAATCTGCCCTATAATCAGTCTTTCCCCCAGAGGAGATGTTATCTTCAACACACAGGGTTGCAGTGACCACATCAATGTTGCTTTGATAGCTGAATATAAGAAAGCCCTTCAGCAGAAGTGAAACTTAAACATAGACCTAAGGTGGCAGGGGAAGGGGTTTGAGGGAGAACCTCAGAAAAGCTGTGTATTTTACAGCGAAACGATGCACGCATGTGGCAGGATCTCCTTGTCAGAGGATCCCAGGGCCTCTGTGCTGGTTTCTCTCCCAGTGAAACTTGTTGGACAGGGAGCAGAACTGGGCCCAGAGCAGGTGGGTTCCCTGGCTGGAGAGACTTAATGGCTCTTCCAGGGTACTGTTCCCGTGATGCCTGTGAATGCCACAAGTCCTTCCCATCCCAGGGAAGTTCACATCTCCCTGTTAACCATGCCAGACACCGTGGGATGGTAGCTGGAAGTGGTGCTTTTCCCCTCCCACACCAAGGGTCCTACACTGAAAAGCTTGGAAAAAGCTGTTGGGATTTCATTATCTTGGTCATATCTGAGAACTTTCTGAGAACTATCTAGAACTGTCTGGGCAACAGTCAGGTGTTCATTTGGTTTTCCACTGAAACTTGCAGGAACACTTCTTCAGCTATGATTTTCTTTCTCTGTTGTTCAGCTTGTGACTGGAGGGAAGTACAGAAATGTTTTCCTGCTCTGCGTGCAGTGTGCAGAGGAACTCTGTGCATGTTTGTACCTTCTGTTTGGTCCCAAGTCCTAGGAACCTGCTAAAACGCCAACAATCTGGTAGACAATACTGGTTACTGATGTTTTGATCAGGGTTTCAGAGCTCACATTCAATTCCTTAATTTCTGTATCCTTGATGCCCCAATAAATAGATATTCAAATGTTAAATATGAAAGTGTTAAATCTACAATCTACAACAAGTAATGTTCTATACACTGTGTATTCCTGATATGTGATACCCAACCATACTCATGGTGGTTATTTTACAGGCAAATTTTTAGTGAAAATGTTACATGTATTTATTTCTTAATCAGAAGACAGGAAGAGAACATGGTTTATGAAGAATATACTGATTCTGTAAGATAAGAAGATGAAAGATAAGACTTGTACAGAGAATAAGAAGTAGCCTAGAAAAACAATCTTAAGTCTGTATATGCAGACGATGTTGTGGATTTGCTGTATGTTGTATTTTAGTTGCAACTAAACTTCAACACTAGTCATTACATTCTGGGTGTCAAATTCCCACCTGCAATTTAAAGGAACTTGAATAGTTTTAATTTCCTTTCTTTAACAGTTGTATTTTCTTGCTCAACTTACTGTTTCACTCTAGGTGCAGTTTCACTGTGTTTACTAAACTGAGCCTCACGGTCAGATGGTTTTCAGCCCTGAAGGGTTGTGATAGTGGAGCATGGGTCGTGTCTTTCCCCTCTCACTGCAGAATCAGTGAATCTGTCTTGTTAAATGCTGATTTAAGGAAGACTGGACTAATGATGATTAATCAACTACACCATCCTAAGTGTAGTTTTGTGTACAAAAATATCTAGGGGACAAAATTTTCATTAATTACTTTGATACAGTGGCTACAATAGTTTAACGAAAGTAATCATACAGACGACTGAGATCTCCTAACTTTACAACAGAACCCCTCTGCTCTTACACCCAATCAGGTTGTTAGGCTTGAAAGGTACTGTGAGTTCAGTTCTGATCAGTAACATCTTGAGGTGCTTTTTTATAGGGCAGTGTGAGAGGAACTGTTATGCACTGTCCCTGTTTAAACAAACACTGCAAAGTTTAATCCCAGATGTAAATATTTTATCTAAATGCAGATGGCTGTGCAGCCCTCATAATTTAACAATGTCATGTAAGGAATATTATATTTACGACTTAAGATACTCTCCCATTTTTTTTCTGGCCTTCCAGCAATTATTTCTGATCTATGGTTGGTGTACTGTTGACTCATATTTCCATTTCTTTCTGCACTGTGTGGTTTACAATTGTGTGCTCCAGCTGATTATGACTGGAAAGAAGCATGTACAATATTTATAGGTGCAACCTGAGTGTTGGCTAGTTAGCACTGTGTTATATTATCCTTTTAGCTTTGCCTGAAAATATAATGCTTTAGTTGGATTGCACTAAAATGTACAGCTGTTCAAAGAAAGTTATTCCTTGTATTTTAATTTGGCAATTAAGTATTTTGCTTTGCAGTAATTCTAACATGACCAGTAATTGTTTTTTACAATAAATCATTGAAGACATTAATTATGTAAAATGAATACATTTTCATTTTGTGTGGTAGGTTAAGAACTATATTTAACTGTGAAACTTTGAGACGTGGCAGGTGTCACACAGATGAGCAATGCAGATACAGCCTGCAAATGAAAAGTTACTTCAGCAAAAACTTGAGCCCTGGAAAACAGAAATGGGTCAGTCTTAGGATGTCTGGGATCATCTTTAGGCAGGAAGAGAAAAGCAGGCATTAAATTAACCTGCTTGTTCTGCTTTGTGTGATAGAACACCTTGGACTTAGTTCCCACAATAATTGTATAGTTCTGAGTCCTAGGTGTTTGTGTGATGCCCTTTTAATAAAATTCCTTTTTCTGCAAGGGCCAGGTTCAAAACGTGCTTGGGCTGGAGGAAGGACAGTGGCACCAAACTGCTCCCCAGGGGCAGAGTGAATTGGAATGTGAAATGGAGGTTTGAACCCTGCAGCCAGCTGCTTTCTCAGAGATGACTGTGGATGTGCTCATCCTTATGGGTCATATTCCTTAACAGTGTTATTTACTCTGTACTGCAGAAAGCAATATTAGGAGACATGAGGTATAAAACCACAATTAAGAGATTTACCAGTATGGATCTTCTCCAGCCTTTAAACTGCATCTATCCTAAATATTTTGCCCTTGCTCAGAGGCAGCTGACAATGCTTGCAGCTCCATCTGTCTCAGCCACATTGTTCAGCCAATATCGGTCATTGTTCAGTTGTATTTATCCAGGTTCCACCCAGCCCATGTCTTCATTTCTAGGGAACTGAACCTGGCAGTATATTCTGTGTACCTGGGAGGAGAATGGGTTTGACATTGACATTTGGGTTCTCTGAGCTGCTCTGAACTTCCTCACTCTTCATAACTTACTGCATGGTCTTTTTGTCAGTCCTTGCCTAGATCAGCCCTGTCTCTGGTCTCTCCTAATTCTAGTGTAAGAAGATATCAAATAGAAAATGGAGGTGGAGTTAAAGCATATCCCAGTCTGTTTCTAGAGGAACTTAGCACAGTAACATGCGCAGTGTTAACAGCAAATTAACCAAACTAAACCAAAAGTCAGTCACTGAATTCAAAGGGGCAAGAAAATTGTTCAGTCTGTGCATTTAAAAGAAGGGATGTTCTAGCCCATGCACTGTCTGACAGTTATGAGTAAACTCTGTAGTAAATAATCATACTCATCATAATGGTTTTTCTTTTCCAGAACACCAGCTCAGTAACTGTGCCAGAAACACTGTTGTTTGTTTCAACCCTGGATGGAAGTTTGCACGCTGTCAGCAAGAGGACAGGAGCAATCAAGTGGACTTTAAAAGAAGGTGAGCGGGAGGTGACCTGATGCCCTCTACTCAATAGCAGAAATAACAGTCAAATTAATTGGCAATTCCAGCTGTTGTAAGATCTGGTAAATACTTTCTTTTCTTTTTTAATTTGGTTCTTGTTCCAGAATTAAGCTACAGTGTTTCTAGAGTCATGTTCGTCTTCATAATTTCACTTGTAGGTATTTTCCAGGTTTACGTGAGGTTTTTTTAGATTTGTGGGGGTTTTGTTTGTTTGTTTTTTTCCCCTGGATGTTTAAGGTGTGGCGGTATAATTGGTAGGTGTCATTTTTTTATGGGAAAGCCTGCAATGTAAGCAAGCATAGAAAGAACAGATGTGTCAGCTTGTGGAACTGATGGCAAAGGGATTGCATGATTCTGTCTCTGGAATACCCTACATTCTCTGGTGCAGTGCATATCGTGCAAACCTTGGGAATTTTTCTATAACAGATGTTTAGGAACACACAGTTTTTTAAATAAAAGAACTGCACTTGTATAAAGGAATTTAACATTGTCCAGTGAGTGGAAGTGATTTTGTAATTTTAATTACTGAGCAGAGGTAGTTCTGTCTTGATGAAAAATTTAGCATTGTAAACACAATTAGCAAATTTTGTTTAGTGGGACTCTGATTATGTATGGCTGAGGTGATAGTAGTACCTTCACTTCTGGAAATTAGAGGGTCAAATGGAAGGAGTCAGTGACTGCATCATTCTGTCCTCTGTTTTTAAAGCTGTCAGTTTAGTAGGTGAGCTGAAGTGGTGGGAAATGGATTGTGCCTATCTGGTATCTGCAGTTGTTCTTCTTTGTGAAGCCATTTGTATTTGAAAGCAGATCTATCAGACAAAAAATTAACTTTTTAAGTGAGCAGAGAAGGCTTTTGTAGCTCTTAGAGTAGAAAGGGCTAAGCCAAGTATTTTCTTGAAGGATCTTGGTTTTCTCCCATCTCCTGTTTAAATTTAGACCCCTCCTTTTCCTGAACAGCCCTGCCTAAAAGCAGGTTGTCAGCTTCCCAGTTTAGTGCTGCTGTAGGCTAAGAAAAACTTGCTGGTCTCTTTGTCATTCCAGTGACACAAACATACCCTGCCTAGTCCTTGTCTAGAAGGGTATCACAACTGGCATTGCTTTGCAGCCACACTTAATAAGTGTGGCTTTCTTCTTTTTGAAGAAGAAATGAACACACTTCAGTAACGAAAATGATCTTGATCAGAGTGTGTTGCTCAAGGAACTTCCCTTGTTTAAAAAAGAATTGTTACAAAACTCTTGTTGGTTCTGTAGAACTGCCAGACTGGATAATCTAGTTTTATGGAACTTCTTGTTTCCTCTCTGCTGCTAACTTCTGCATCTTATGTACATGAGTTGTGCTCACTCGATTTTTGCAAAGCACTTATTGCTCCTTAGTTTATTTTTGTGTAATAGGGCAACACACAGGGGTCAATGAAAGAAGAATTAGTGGTAGGTATCAGTGTTCCAAGATGCCTCCTGAGTTAACTGAGTTGAGTGGACATGGAACAAGGGCATGTACATATAAATTGGTGAATTAATTTGTAATGCAAGGGGGGTTATTTATTTTTGCAAATCTGTATTTGTTGGTGGTCACCCTTTGGGTGGGAGGCCCAACAGACAAGACAGTGTTGGAAACAAATGAAAGCCCATTCAGCTTTCTGTGCTGAACCCCTGGAGAGACATAATAGTGCAGAATTCATTATTAATATTAGTTTATAAACACAGTTGTTGGGTGCACTCTGTCTGTCGGCAACGTGCTGGTGCTGAGACTACCTGGCAGGAAGCTGCCTGCACTGCAAGCCGTGCTCTTGCAGGTGCCATTTTACCCTGATTACAGCAGATAAACCATGTGCTGTAGCTCAGGTGCTTTGAGAAGTTGTGGAGGTCACCTGAAGCACTGCAGTGGCACTCACCAGGAAGGGAACATTTTATTACTACACTTGAGCAGCAAGGTATTTAACAAAGGGCAATTCAGGTACATTTTATTTTCATTAGGGAAAAAACCAAGGCCATGTTCATTATCAGGCAGTGCTTAAACAAACATTAATATCTTGCCATGTGTGGCTTGTTTTAATTTAGCACCGAAGCTTATCTTAGGTGTGTGGAGTAAATGAGCCAATGATTATCACCACAATAACATGTTTGGGTTTCTTTCCTTCATGGAGTGCTGGCAAGAAAGGCAGTCAGAATAGTTGTGCTGCCCATAAAGCAGGCAAAAACTAGGTCAGTTAGGAATAGGAATTTCCACTGTCAGAAATAAGATGTGTCCCTGCAGTTATATGTGATGAGACTGTGGACTTACTTGTTCAGGGTGCTTAAAATCTTCATTTCCTGTTGGCTTCAATGGGTCTTGTTCTCTGGCAGCTCTCAGGATTTTTCAGTGAGCAGGAAGGTGATGCTGCTCATTTCCTGGGTCTTGGAAAGCTGGCAAATGGTTGGAAAGTTTAGAGAAAAACCCATATTCCTCCTCCCCTATAATTTCTGAGAGGCACCTTTGAGTGTGCTGTGACCCCACACAAACAGCTGGTGTTGAAGGCACCCGTTGGAAAGGCAGTGGCTCACATTTCACAGCAGTGGCTGAATGAGGCTCTTGGTGCCACCCCTGATCAATGCAAGGAGCTGTCAGCCCTGAGTGACAGTGGGACAGGCTCCTGCAGGCTCCCACATTTTCTGCACTTGCCACTAGCAAGACACTTAGTCAGCAACCTTAGTAAGGTTCCTTAGGATGAAACCTCTTTCCCAAAATTGATGGAAATAAAACAACTTCTGTCATTTCCTACAGACCTCTTTGAAAGGCACAGAGGTGGAGCACTTCAGATTTGTGTTTACATGCAAGTGGACAGAGAAAGAGACGGTCATGAGAACCTGGTGGCAAGGCAGAATCTGGAGAATGCTTTCCTCCTTGCTGTCAGACTTTATTTCACAGTTCTGATTTCAGTGTGAGCTATAAGAGTGTGATTTTAAGACTGTGCTGTTCCCTCGCATCTTTGTAAAACTCATCTTGTATGTTTCTGTTAACTCAAGAGCTTGGTTTATTGAACACAATATTGAATTTGAGATGTTAAGGCTGCAGTGATTCAAGCTGTACTCTTGGGCAGGCTGTTCCTCTGTTCTCTCAGTCCTGTTGTATTGTTCAAAGTGATGTATTTTTTTTTCATTCACCAGCTCCTTAAAAGCTTTCCCTTAAGAACTAATTCAAAGTATTTTGCCAGAAGAACATTTAATATATGCAGATTTGGATCCTCATTTAGAGCCAGTAGAAATTTTGTTATAATCTTCAGTTCTTTGTAGCAATCAAAAAATGATGGCCCACAATCAATTTAAAAGGTTTTGATTTCCAACACCTCACTCATATGATAAGACAAATGTATAAAGATTCCAGCTGTTTATGGGATCCAGTATACAGATTTTAAAGTGCAAGTCTGAGGTCTGTAGGTTCTGCTTTAGTAACAGTGGTTTTTCCCACGCAAGAAATAATATCTTTGTGCATAGTTGTAAATTAATAAGGATTGTCAAAACAAAACAGTTGTAGAACAGTACTGTTTTCAGCAAATTCCAGAGCATAGTTTGTGTCTCTAGCCTCATTTGCTGTCCCTGCAGCAGCAGATGAGGATGAAGTGGGTTTAAATTGGCCCGTTAGCCCAAACCTTGTGGTAGGGCCTCAGGGCAGGAAACCGTTTCTTCCAGCTCATTCCAGTGGGGCAGTGACTTACTCACTGTTTCAGCCTCCCACTTCTCCTTCCCAGTCATTGGCTCTAAGGGCACATTACAGTGATGACAACATGCAACTTTATCTTTATTCTTGTGTGTTAAAAATACTCAGAGTTTGGGCAAAGGGCAAATTTATCTTACAATGTGTTTGTGAAATATGGAGAAAAGTCAAATGCATTATATTTAGTGTATGGGTACAGTTTCATAAGTCTTTTTTCTATGTATGTATGCAAAGTGTGGGTCAGAGCCATCTAAAACATGTTATACACTTTTGCCCACTCACAAACATATTCTGGCCGTGATGCAACCAAAACTGGATTGGGACATCTGCCTGCTGCCAGGTCAAAATGTTCGTTTTGGGGAAGTGGAATAGAGCCAAACAATTTACCAAATTACTGGGCAGACATTATGTTAACAGATTTCTCATAACTGATGTACTTGTGAATAAATACTTGGAGTTCTAGAATAAATCTTTATAATGTAGGATCAATCTCATTTTAATTTTTTTTTCTTAACAAAGGTATTTTACAAATTTTTTGCTAACAGAGGCTGTGTTACCAGTTCAGAAAGCTAAAGCTGGTGTGTGCTGAATTGTAAGTTTTTTTAATGTAGGAATCAGTAACATAATCTGTCTTAGTGGAGGCTGCAGGAAAAAAAAAAATTGGAAACCCATGGAAGTATGTATAGAAAACTCAATCTTCTTTCCAGCACTGCAGAGAAGGACCATATGGCTAGAGCACCATATTTACAGGATGGTGTCCTGCTTCCTAACTCACCTCCACCATGCTCCAGAGTTGTTTTGGCATCTGTTTTCTTAGTCTAGAAAGTGAAAAAGCTTTCTGTAGGACCTTGCAAGAATTTGGCTTTTCCCTGCTACATGGAATGGAAGCTTGAGGGAGAGGGAGATGTATTTTTCAGTTTTATCACATTTTCTGTCCAGCTTTCATTCCAGTATAGAATAGTTGCTGCTTTGTTCAGTGGTTGTCACCAGTGCTGTTGGTATTGGAACAGATCAGGCCTGTTAGAGGGACTTTCCCAGTTACAGGGAACCGCAGTCCAGAGAGTTTTGAAATCAGGGTGACGTGGTTCAGTCCCAGCATGTCAACACTTGAGTGGGGAGCAGCTGGAGAGGAGAGGAGAGGAGGGCTCAGTGCTCTGACTTGTGCGAGAACTTTTTCTGTTTGATCCCTTGTGGAGCAAAAGGTGACTTCAGTCACAAGAGGGCTCACTCTTTTACTGGTCTGTGTTCAAACATATGAAAACTATTGTAAGAACTCGCAACAATTAATTGAACTTAAGATTCTCTTTTTATCTCAGAGCAAGTTCTTATTTCAAAACAAACTTTGAAAGAGAGGTTGGAACAGGTCCCAAACCACGTGAAAGTGAAAGTGAAGAATTGATTGTCTGTCTTCAAAGGCTCTCTGCAGAGCCACAACCTGGGTTCAAGATCATGAAAGTATTAAGAAAATGAGAAAATTTACATCACCTCAGTAACTAAAAATGTAGAGAAATGGCTTTCCACAGCCTTTCTTTCCAGGTGGATGGTGCTAGTAGTGACAGGAGAAATCCTTTCACTTTAGAAAACTAACTCTTCTGTCGTTGTGAAGAGCCTCTTGCGTGGAAATGAATCAGAAATCCATAAATGCTTTCTAACAATTCATACACAACACTTTGTGCAGGAAGCCATCAGAATAATCAGTGTTTTGGTTCATGTGCCACTAAATACTAAAAAAATTCCTCCTGCTTTGTCATAACTTCTTAATCTGTTCTATCTGCCACTTTTTTATCTTTGCTCATAAATCGAGTTTCAGTTACTAAGAAATCAAGTAAAAGCAGGAATTCTTTCATTTCTGATGAAGTACATGATGTTAAAGACATGGTACTAAAGAGAAGTTCAAGGACTTTGATGACAATGATGCTTCTGTACACACTGAATAACGTGGGATTTGCCATAAGACTCGTTCATGTCATCTGATAGGCAGCAGTGCTTCAGAAAAACACTGCAAAACATAGAGACATTCATGAGGCTTCTGGCATTGTTTATTAAACTGTAGAAGACATTTATTGATGACATTGGAAACTGCTTTAAGTGACAATTTCCCAACATGTTTCAGAAATACAAGCTGAGGGATAAAAGCTCAATGCAAGTAATTATTGCACAGATATGTGTGTGTGTCCTTTCACTGTTGTGGTACTGTGTGGTTGATAAAACCATGCAAAAATTCTCAGATCTTTAACTGGAGCAGAGGGGAGTGCTTTGTTTTGGTTGATAAAAATAGATTGCCCAGTCTTAGAAAATTAAGTAAAAACAAGCTATTAGCCCAAAAATGCTTTGCTGCATTACTACTCTCCACTGTATTTTCAGGATAGAGAAGGAGCTCTAGGGAAGCATTACTAACCAGGCTCTCCTGCAAATGTCATGGACAAACCAGGATCAGTTGCTAGAAGACATAATCTACCTTTGAAATTTCCTGTAATTGTTCACGTTTTCCTGAGCATTGTTTGAAAAAAAACCCTGAAATACTGAGGTATTTGAAGCAATCCCACTCTGTGTTGGTCTGCTGAGGTGTCCTCAGCAGTAACAGTGCAGTTAGCAAAGTTGGAGATAGATTCAGATTGTAGTAGTTTTACACTGTAATTTCATATAACAGCTTCACACCACCATTTAATTGAGAGAAGAAATAGTCCTCTAATTAAAATTAAAAATTTCTGAAGATTATTCTGACAAGAAACTATTTATGTTAGTTAGTCTTATATTTTGCACAGGTTGACTAGAAAGTGATTTTATAGAAAATCTGCATTGTTGTACTTAAACATTAAATATGCAGTCACTTCAAAAACAAGTTGTGCAGCTTTGTTACTCCTGGTGATCATTTGAGGGCATTTTTAGGAATAGGAAAGAGTTGCCCCAGTGCTGCTGGTGAAGCTGCCGTTGTCTCACAATAGTCACTGTCATCACAGGTGAGAGTTTATTTTCTCACCATGTAAGACACTCTCTGTGTAATCAGTTCATCAAGAGACTTAAAAAGTTTATTTGGCTTTTGCCTTTAGCAGTGCTTTTGTAGCATTTGCATTAAATCTTACTTAACTGAGCCAGGTATTGCTTGTTCTGAGCCAGGTGTCACTTGTTGTGATTCATGATGCTGTTTCTTTCACAAAACTGAGCGTTCCTTTCCCATGAAACATTTGTGATTACAAAACCTTTTGCCTTTGGTCTTTAATGACTCTCTTCTTTTAGGTAATTTCACACAGACTTAGGGATACCCTGAGTCCATAAACTTGGTCTCAGTTTGCTTTTAGTAGTTCAACCCAGCAGCTCAGCTCAAGTCAATCTACTGTATATGATGGACAAAAAATGCTTTTTTCTTGCTTTTCCCTAGGGATGGAGAACTGATGATGTAAGTCACCATGTGTTGTATTAGATATTATAAAGCTTGTGGAATACTTCAAGCAAACACTGAGAAATAATTGACATATAATCAATGAGAACGGGGGTCCCTCTCAACATATCCTGAAACCAGTTTCTTCATACAAGGGATAGAAATGAATTGCTTGATGTAGTTAGTGCAATAAAAGATCTGACTAAGCAGCCTGGTCTGTAGAGACAGATACAGAAGATGAGTCACTAAGCTCCTTTGGTTGAATGTTAATTATTCTTATGGCCTTTGATATGTGTTTGGGTTCTCAATGAATTAAATGGAGTTTATTTTGACACCTTTGGGAGTGTATCCTGGAACATTTTTTAGGCTTGAAGAGAAAAAATTATGTGTAGTTATGTTTTGAACAAAGCTGCTCTGAGAGTGTTTACTGTTGTAAGAAGAAATCAATGAAATAAAGATAACTATACTGTTATCTCTCATATCCTGCTTTCTTTCTGTCTCTGGCATTAAATGTGCTTCTTTGGGTGGCTGCTGCTTTCAGCTGTGGTGCAGTCAGAGATCTGCTTGGGTAAGGGGTTATGTTTTTTTAATCCATGTAAAACCAGGTCATCCTTGCAGGCCATTGCCATCAAACCCAGCAGCTGGTGTGGTGCCATGCCCTGCAGAGTGGTACAGACTCTGTAAGCCTTGCATTCTGAACCCTGAATTTCCTGTTCTTGTCTTGCTTAGCTCTGCAGATATCCCAGTACACTCAGGCTGCCCAGAATCTGTGCCAGTTTCCCAGTCAAAGGCTGTCAAAACATCAGTGCTTTTGTTCTTATTTCCTTCCTGTTGCATCATTATGTTTGCATGGAGACAGAAGAGGTGAAAAACAGTGTTTGCTTGGTCATTTTTCATCCTCTTACTCAGACTCATTCCAATAGAGTTTGATTTTCCCTGTGGAAGTGGAGATATTTGGAGGATTGCATCCTCTTGGCTTCTGAGGTATTTTCTGCCAGTATACCCATTAATAAGCACATGTTTGTAATGGAAATTGTAGAGTATGTCTTATAAATCAGGATACTTCTATGGTGTTTGCATCAGGAGTGAAAATCTTGTGATTCAGGATTTTGTAAGCTCTCAGTAATTTTGAGGTATTTAGTGTTGGTAAAACCGAACAAAGGACTTCAGAAGACTTTCTCAAGTGCTTTGTAGTTTCCCATTTTATGAACCAAGTTCCAGGAACAAAAGGAAGCTGCTGAGAGTTTACTTTCAAACTGTGAATCAACCTTTCTAAAAGGAGCAAGATGTTGCAGGCCTGACTTAATCCTGTATCTGGTGAGTTCAAGGGATTGAATTGCTAGTATTTTGACTTTTTCTTTTTCTGTGTGTGCAGATCCTGTCCTCCAGGTGCCGATCCATGTGGAAGAGTAAGTCTGTTTCCTTTATCTCATTTACAGCTTGTTCGATTTTCATTGACATCTTGAAATTTGGTTTAATTTTAACCAAACCCATCTGTGTTCTAGACAAGCTGCACACCTTGCAGAAGGCCATTTAAGGTGGTATGGGGAACAGATAAAAGGATAGAATTAGCTACATATAATAGCTAAGAAGAAACATCCTGTCTGCAACCTGTTCTCTGGAGCCCCTGCTCAGTTTGGACATCAGGGCTGTGAACCTGTGCCATGGGTGGCAGGTGGGAAGTGACAGAGCCAGGACTGATTCTGGGTTCTGTACTTACCCCCCTCAAACAGAGACTAAAAACAGTGAAACACAGGAAACTACAGCCACCACCACCACAACCAGCATCTGCAAATGACATTCTCGAGCTGTAAATTCAGATTGGTCCCTGCAGCAACCTCACATTTAGCTAGAAAATTTGGGGCTGAACTTTGTCTCTGAAGTCAGTGGTGACATCCTTTCTTTTTTTTTTGATTATAGAACCATTGACATTAGGGCTTGAGTGAGTTTGGGGATCTTTGTGTATTTTGGGTGTAGGGATCCCTTTACCTCTCAAATTTACTTAATTCTGGCAACTCTTTCATTGTTTCTTGCCTTCCTTATGCTCTCTGGTTTTGTTTATTTGTTTGAGTTTGTTCTACATCTGTGTCATTTTAAGAGCTTGTAGGTTTAGTTTAAAAGCTTTCACCTGAGTCGTTGCTTGCCACATTTGGATCTTTGTGCATTCAAACACATTAGTGGTCTTATGTTTTATCAATTCTGAAATTTACTTATATTTTTTAATTTTCACAGTTAATAAATTAAAATTTTAAAAATTTAATGTCAGATGAACTTCTCTGTAAAGCCAGCACTGACCACAGTTTCTTTCCTGCTCTCTGAGAAGCACAGTACATTTTTATCATTTATAATTGCTGCTTCAATTCTAGGCCAGCATTTCTTCCAGACCCAAATGATGGCAGTTTGTACACGCTTGGTGGCAAGAACAGTGAAGGCTTGACTGTAAGTATATTTTTAAATTCTCTCCTAAAAAGTGCCCCAGTCAACCTCATGCCTTTGCAGAAGAAAAACATACCTATATTTTGTTAGAGCAGAATGTTGCCACCTTGTGATTGTCAGGAAGTGATTTCTACTTGAAAATATCAACACCATGTCTTGTCCCCATGTACAACTTTTCTGTAACTTGCTAAAATAATGATAATTACAATTAAAATTTATGTTTTGTTATCCAAATTCTGAATAATCTCTGTGTGATTTGATGGGAAGGGTATACCCAAAATAACACCAATCCGATGTGTGACTCTCCCCAAACACTTACATTTCTAAAACTGTCTGCCAGAAGCAGGATTAATAAATGCTCTGTGATAACCCCTTTAGAAGATCGTTATAGGATTTAGTATAGCAAACAAAAATGCTGAACCTTTCAAATTAGTCACCAATCCATGTAGGCCACAGCTACTGCCTAATGCTTGACTTTCATTTTTAAACTTTGTGGTGATACTCCAATAAAATGTTTGGCTTCCTACAAGAATTTTTCCTCAGCTGCTATGATTTCCCTTAGGAACTTCAGTATTGTTAGTATTTACTCTGTATATACTCTTCAGTATTTTAGTATTTACTCTGGCTGAATTCTCAGGTATTATAGTAATAGAAATAACCAATAAAATTATTGCTTGTTTGTTTGTTTGTTTTTCCCCTAGAAACTTCCATTTACTATCCCTGAGCTGGTGCAGGCATCTCCCTGTCGCAGTTCTGATGGGATCCTGTATATGGGTGAGCTCAAATTTCATCTCCTTTAGATTGTAAGATGTTCAGCAACTACAAAATGTAGAGACTCCCAGACAGACTGAAGGAAATAGGCCTTATTTTGGGTATTAATTATGATTTTTCATACATATTTCTGATAACAGAAAATCTGATTAATATAGAATACAGTTCCTGTGTAATGATTAAAAACAATTGGTTTTCCTGAAGGAGAAAGTACATTTTCTTAGCAGTGAAATGCCTGTATGGGGATTTTTTGTTTCTTGAGATGCAGTCTCTCAACAAAATATGACTTCTACTTAAAATCTTCTTATCATTATAAATGTTATTGACTGTCTGATAATTAAGATAAAATTAGAAATCCCATTGCACCACAGTTAGACATCCTCCATTGTCTGACATACAGTCCGTTCATTTGTAGTACAAATAATAAATGTATTGCTCACTGTCCTGGCTCATTCTAATTGCAGATGGATTTGGGAGGAGAAAAGGAGAAGAAAGGACAGTGATTACTTATCACAACAGTAAAATATGTGAAGATCAGAGTGAACTTAGTATTGGGGTTTCTAAATCTCCTGAAGGGCCAATGCTCCTTCTGGTTCTCTGCTTCATGTCTTGCCAGTAAATGAGAGAAAAATGTTTATTTGAAGCTTCTAAACACAGCATTCGTGTATTAACTTCAAAGAAATTCTTAAGGCCATGGCTTACATAGTCTTGAGTGGGATGTTTGACTTATAATCCTTAAGCAATTTGAAAGGTGTAGACCCTCACTTTTTTTTTTCCACCTCCTGTCTTTCACCATGAGCACTTCAGTCTCCTCGTCTGAGAGCTCCTGGGATCTGCTGCAATCAGAGCTCTGTTAGATTTTATGTGTGAAAATATCATTCAACCAATAGTACTTACTCTTCTAAATATTGTATTTGGGTTTGGGGTTTATGGTCAGTATTTGGGATTGGCCAGTAGTGCTAAATGATGAACCTAAGCCTGACTATGAAAAACTGTTTTATTAAAAATGCTTTATTTGTGCTAAGTCCATGAGTCTACTAAAGAAAAAAGAAGACTGAAAAGCTAAATGAAAGTGCAGTTTTTCCAACTGAATGTGACTTCAATTATGATTTCAGGTAAAAAGCAGGATATTTGGTACGTGGTTGACCTCATGACTGGGGAGAAACAGCAGACCTTGACTTCCTCTTTTGCAGAAAGTCTTTGCCCATCAACATCCCTCCTGTATCTTGGGAGAACAGGTCATATGCTTTTTTTTCCTGTAGTTTAAAAGAAAATTCTGATTTTTAAAGTTTAGACTCATAACAAATGACCCTGTGGTCAGTTCAGATTTTCAAGTTTTATTTCTTGGAAAAACTTCTGTGAATTATGATTTTAGACTTTACACAGAAGAATTATTAACTTTAGCAGCAGAGAGAGATAATCTCTTTTAAACTTTGGCAGTAGGTCCATTATTCTTTTTGTTGACTAAGTGGCATTTGTATTGTAATTAATGGTGTATTCCAGTACCAGCTGTGAACTGTTTGTTCTGTAACACACAGCTTTTAAAAAACTGTTTAAAGAAGCTGGAAATAGAGCAGATCCACTGACATCACAAGTGCAGTGTGCTAAATAAGTGGTAGAGTTAGACCAACACCATGGAGGTGCTGACTAGAAACAGGAATAAGTGTTACAGACTTTTTCTTTAACCTCTCTATCAGTGTGTCCCTTTACATGGGATAGTGTTGGGAAAAAAGGAAATGCTGACAGCCTCAATGAGTTCTGTGTGGTGTTTGCCGAGTGTCTCAGATTTGAGAAGATTGATTCTATTCTCTCATAGGTTTTTTTGCTTCACAGACTGTATATTTTTTAACAGAGTACACGATCACAATGTATGACACCAAAAAGAAGGAGCTGCGATGGAATGCCACCTATTTTGATTATGCAGCTACTTTGCCTGATGAAGACATAAAATACAGTAAGAATTTAATTGCTGTCTCTCCCTCCTACAATGGAGTTTTGTATATAGGCAAAAATATTCTGATTTTTTTGTGTGGTGCATGTACTTCTGCCCATTTTTATCCATCACATACTGCAATATCTAAGGCCTGTTAGGTAGCTTCAGGTAAATTGAGTCCAGCAGGGTGCAGCTCTTGAGTGTGATTCCTTAAAATCAGTGAGAAATAGCAGGAGAGGCAGCAAATCTGAACTGTGGTGCACAACCTGATTGCAATGCTCTTGAATGGCAGCTGGACTTGTGTCAGCCCAATTGTGGCCGAGGCTTTGCTGCTCAGCTGCTGTGCAGTGAAAGGTGTGGTGGTGACTGCAGTCCAGAACTGTTCCTGTGCATGATTAAAGCTAAAGAATCCAGGTAACCTCCACATGTTTGTGCATTGCAGAAATGTCCCACTTTGTGTCCAACGGGGACGGGCTGGTGGTGACCGTGGACAGCGAGTCCGGGGATGTGCTGTGGATCCAGAATTACGCGTCCCCCGTGGTGGCCTTTTACATCTGGCAGCGAGAGGGGCTGAGGAAAGTCCTGCACACCAACGTGGGCATCGAGACCCTGCGCTACCTGACCTTCATGTCGGGGGAGGTTGGACACATCACCAAGTGGAAATATCCCTTCCCAAAGGAAACAGAGACCAAGAGCAAACTAACGTAAGCCTGAGATCCTGCTGTTCTCACTGTCCATTTGAGAGCTTTGTCATTAAACAGAACAGTTAAGGGTTGTGCTACAAGTTGCAACATGATGAAAAGAATGCATAAAAGCATTTCTAGTTCTCCAGGTGTTCTTTTATATAATATTTGATCTTTTAGTGTGTAAAGTCAGAGACCAAACCAAAAAAACTTACAAACTTAGGAAGTGTATATTCCTAAGTTTTATCGGATGATCTGCGTCAAATAGTTTCTCACAATGTGGAATTAAATTTGTTTTCCTAACGGGAAGCCTTTCACACTATAAAAATGGTGCACAGCATTTTGGCAAATGCCAGATACTGAAAAATGCCGAAATAGGACATGAGCTATGACAAATGAGTGACGGTGCTGTGAATAATGAATTGACAATGCTTTCATAATTAAAAAAAAGGCTTCATAGTACAGCAGTACTTCAAATAATTTTACAGATCAAGGCTTTTCAAGATGATTTGGGAAGCTCTTCCATTGGTTCTGCCCAGGTTTTAGCTGAGATGTTAACACATCCATTTGCCTGCTGCTAACAGTGACTGTGTTTCTACAGCCCAACCCTGTACGTAGGGAAATACTCCACGAGTTTGTACGCGTCGCCCTCCATGGTGCACGAGGGAGTCACTGTCGTGGTAAGTGGGGAGCTGCCAGGCAGGAAAAGTGCCTTCTGAAATTAGTGCTTTCCTGGGCTTGGAAGAAAGGTTGAAATGAAATGGTGCATAAAATTATATTAAATTAAAATAGAAAATAAAACACTGAAGACTGTACATCTACAGAAATTTGAGGGTTTTGAGATTTTTATCAACAAATGCATAGCAAATTAAGTGTTTCCTGAAACAATTAACAACCATAGAATACATGACCATACTTCCAGAATCATTTCCAATGCTGCAAAGCAGTAACTGCAGCTCCCCAGGAACTGCCAGACAGGCTCAGCAGGAGCAGACCTGAGGTTACTGCTATTGTTGGTGCTTTGTGGTTCATGTTAAAATTAATGGTTTGTTCATCAAAGTAACTCCCCACAGACAGGAAACTGCATCATAGTTCTGTTTTGCTCATTGTGGCTGCCAGGTAGGAAATACAGATCCTGCTTAACTGTAGGGAAAAAAAGAGTAATCTCATCTCCCAGGCAACATGTCCGTGAAAAGGTCCAATGTCCAAGGTTGTGGAAGCAGCTGCTAAGGGCATAATGGCTGTGTTTACTCACAGTGACTTTGATGCCAGTAGTCTTTGCTTGCCCACCCATTTTGACCTCCAGATTTTAAATGTAGCCTATTTAAATATTCTAAGGTCACAGTAACAGTAATTGTAACACTGATCTCTCTGCAGCCCCGTGGCAGCGCCATTCCCTTGCTGGAGGGTCCAAAAACAGAAGGAGTCACCATTGAAGACAACGGCGAGTGTGTGATCACGCCCAGCACCGACGTCAAGTTTTCAGGCAGGCTGAAGGAAAAGCACAAGCTCAACTACTGGAATGACTGGCTGCTGATAGGTGTGGGAGGCCCTGCCTGGCCATAATGACTGAATTCTAGTAATAGTGTCTAATTTATCCTCATTTACATATAAAATAATGTTTTACATATCCACCTGCTTTCTTTTTTTCCCAAGGCTCCTGCCCTATTCTGTGATGGGGTGAAGTGCTCCATGTGTGGAAAGTTATTATTGCTTGTTTACCCCCTCCCTTGGAGAGGGGTATAGTAATTTATTATTTACTGTAAATACTATATTTGGGTCCATTTGGATTTTTTTATTGTGCATGCTGTTACCTTAATTCTCATCATATGGATCAGACAGTCATGTTTTCTCCATTTTGTAAATGGATTAAAACACAGAGGCTAAAGATAATGTTTATTAATTGTCAGCCTGTCCTGTGTGCCCCAAGTCCCTGAATTTTGGAATTGACTTTTCAGTGCATTTAGAATTTTGCTTCAAAAATGAGGAACTGTCTGAGGTTCGGTTTGATGACTGGTGATAATTCAGTGATGTATGTGACAGGAGCTCTGGGGCAGGGACAGTGTGCAACTTTCAGCTTTTTTAAGTGCCATCTTTCTCTTACCATGATCCCTTTCCTTGCTAATACCCTCTCTCCTGCATGTCAGGCAGTTCCCTGAAGCAGTTCATGTTCCTCTGCAGCTCTCAGTGAGCTCTGCCTTCTGTTTTCCCTCTCCTTTTTCTTTCCTGCTCTATACATGAGCATCATGTTTTGTGATGTTCTCACTCTTCAGCAAAGATGCTGCAATCAAGGATATCTTTCCTAAAAATGGACAACTTTCTGTTTCAACAAATGTGTTTTATTTAAAGGGCACCATGAAACACCATTGTCTGCCCCCACAAAGATCCTGGAGAAATTCCCAAGCAACTTACCGAAGAGGCCTGAAAATGTGATTCCAGCTGACTCTGAGAAAGCCACTATTGAAGAGGTTTGTGATGAGAATAATTCTCTTACTGCATGAGAGAAGAATATAAAGGAGTGGAAGTTGGGGAAGGATACAGAAGGAAAATGCATAGAATTACTTCACATTTTTTGTGTCAGATGTTCATGTACTTAGCACATGGAATCACTGGTATGAGGAAGTGTCATTCCTTGTTTCAGAATTAAGGCTTTCTGCTGCTTTTTTTTTCCCCACATGCAAACTTTGACTTTGGTAGGTTTAGAAATGACTAAAAATGATATAGCAGAAAGGCTGGCTATGAATGCTTCATTACCCACAGAAATACTGAGCTAACAGAGCTTTCTTTGCCTCAGGTCATTGACATTGTTGAAGGTTCCTCAACAGAAGGGCCTCCAGCTGCTCCAAAGGATATCGAGGAGACTCCTGCTCGGCCCATCCCACGGCCAGAGGCTCCAGTGGACTCCATGCTGAAGGACATGGCCACGATCATCCTCAGCACTTTCCTGCTTGTGGGCTGGGTGGCTTTTATCATCACCTACCCAATGGTAATGCTGGCCTGGCTTGATGTGCTTTTGAGTGTTGGGAGCATCAGGAATGTTGTAGAGCCCAGAAATTATACAGGAGTTAGTGACACACTCCAGGGATATTTCCCTCTTCACAGATGTGCACTGGGAAGCAAAGGCACAAGTTTGACTTAACAGGGATTTCTCTGGCCATATGTGCTAGCTCTGGAAAGGTTTTCTTTTCCATCCACCAGTTGTGGTTTTTGTAGGTATTAGTCTTTTTGGGTATGATCTCAGCACTATTGGCTTCGCTCCTCTCTTTCTCACCTGAACCACTGTCAGGTTTTCCAGGTTTTGGATCAAAGCCTTTATCCTTCTGTGGTTTAAAGACTCCTGGTCAACCTAGTAACAGCTTTTTTAACCAAGCCATGTGATTTCTCATGTTGGCAATGGAAGTCCAGAATGAAATAGAAATTGTGAGTGAACGTTCCCCAGCCTGTGTGGTTGGCAGGGACAGGGCAGGAGAGTTGGCTCCCACCTTTTAGAAGTAGCTCCCCAGTAGCTGTAGAGTTCCCTTGCATGACCTGACTGCCAAATCTTCACTGAGATCCTTTCTCACAGAGTGTCCACCAGCAGCAGCAGAGGCAGCATCAGCTGGAAGAGAAGATCCAGCTCTTGCAGCAACAGAAGCTGCCCTTTGGTGCTCCCGGTGACCTCCCGCCCGAGGCAGATTTCCTGGACACGTCGTACGGCCGGACGGAGAGCTCAACTGCCAGCACCCCAAACCTGTCCCCCCGAGCATCAAACCACTCTGCCTATTCCAACATCTCCACATCTGATGTTGGGAGCTGCCTCTCCACTGAGCAAGAAGAGGGAGGTAAAGTTGGCTCAGTATGGTTTATTGAGTTTCTGTTTCCCCAGTCTGTGTGATGGTACCGTAGAATAGTTATTGATGATACTTCACAGCTCAGCAAGATGAAAAGAACCGTTCAGGCTGAGCCCTGCACCTCAGCAGGATTGTTGCTTTACAGTAACAGCCAGCTGCGGGCTTGTGCTGCCCAGGGCAGTGTGTTCCTGTCACTTGCAACCTTTCCAGGGAGATACTCATTTAAATAAAAACACGTATTAATATGATTAACTGGACTCAAGAAATGGGGATTAGGCAGCACAGCCTTCCTGCCTGGTCTTCCTGTGTACTCATTGTCCTTTCAAAGGCCACTAAACCCACTTCTATTACTCGCAGCCAGCATTTCCTAAATGCAACATCAGCTTTTAGAAAGAGTTTGGCTGCTGAGAACCACTTATTTCTCACAGCCATGAGCCATAAGGTGTGTGTAAATGTATTTTGATTCTTGATGTTGGCTCATTGGGTCACCACAGACTATTTGCCTACTCAGAGTAATACCAATGTGGATCTGTTTATTTCTTTTGATCATATGTGTGTTAAATTTAAACATGAGCTAAAAGACTTTTACAGACTGGTCTGTAAAAGTTGTAAAAGGCTGCCTTGGCCCATCCTAAACCAGTGCTTGTTTTTCTTTTCTTGTTCAGATGAAGAAGCAAACCGAGTGATTGTTGGCAAGATTTCTTTTAACCCTAAAGATGTATTGGGACATGGCGCCGAAGGGACAATTGTTTACAGGTGCATTAAACAGACCAATGTTGTGTTTGTATTAGGTCCTTTTAATTTGTTTTTTTTATAAAAGCCCTCACATCTGCTATGAACAGAAATGAAACTTTTTGCATGTGTCTGGAATATTTTCATGTATTTTCTTCACTAGCAAAAACTACTTTACTTCCCTAAGAAGTGTTTACTGGCCAAATGTACCTGTTTCCAGGACAGGAAATGCTTGCATTGGCTTCAACAATGGCTTCTCTTGTCATGTTTTCTGTACGTGCTCTGGCTCCAGGGCGTGACGGGCTGTTGTGCCTTCCCTCCCTGGCTGCAGGGGCTCCTTTGATAACCGTGATGTGGCAGTGAAGAGGATTCTCCCCGAGTGCTTCAGCTTTGCAGACCGGGAGGTGCAGCTGCTGCGCGAGTCCGACGAGCACCCGAACGTGATCCGCTACTTCTGCACGGAGAGGGACCGGCAGTTCCAGTACATCGCCATCGAGCTGTGCGCTGCCACCCTGCAGGAGGTGACCTACAGGGCTGGGAGCATCTTCCCCCTGCAAGGCCTTCACTTCCCTTGAGCTTAAGTTGCTGAAGTGCCTGACACAGGGGATATTCCATTTACTCACACTGTCACCTCTGTGACAATTCCGTGTTCCTAGACCAGGGGTGTTTTCAGACCTGTAGAAAGACATCCCTAACCCTGGACTGATTTATGGACACAAGCTGTTGTCCTTTGATTTTTAACTTCTTGTGAAGGACTCCCTTCTAGTCATCCTCCCCCTCCTACCATGCAGACTTTAAAGACTGTTCTTCTTTCTGGAGCACAGTGCTATACAGAATTATAGTTCTGAATGAGACTTTAGAGATCATCACCTTCAGCCAAAAAAAAAAGCTCTTTGCTGTGTGTTACCAGCTGGCACAATTTATCCAGTCACATCTCTTTTGGTGGGTGAAGTGCATGGATTTATTATTTATGCAGCTTCTAAGCAGTGCTGTGGCTGACTCTCTGGTTCTCTGTTGCAGTATGTTGAGCAGAAGGCCTTCAGCCACCATGGCTTACAACCCATCGCTCTCCTGCAGCAGACAACCTCTGGGCTGGCTTACCTGCACTCCCTGAATATTGGTAAGAACACCTCTCCTTTCAGGACTGGATGGAGAACTACATTTTCTTAGCTGTAAAATAAAGAAAATCTGGTACTGTTCATCTGGCCAATTGGAAGGTGACCTTGCCTATGGCAGGGGAGTTGGAATGAGATGATCTTTGAGGCCCCTTTGGACCCAAATCATTCTGTGGTTCTGTGATTTGACACTGGCATTGTCCCTGCAACATTCTGCAGCCCTGGAGTACTAAAGCAAATCCTTACTGTTGGTGCAGGGTGCTGAAGTTTTTAGATAGGGGTCATATAAAACATGGTGGAATTAAAAAAAAAAGGAATTACCAATGAAAATAATTTGAAGTTATGACTTTGGTTTCATGAATGGTGGTTCAACCTTATGAAAGGTCCACTTAAAAATTTACAAAAATTGTTGGGACTGCCTGAGTGGATAAGTGGGTGTTTGTAACAGTCCACAGGGACCTGAAGCCCCACAACATCCTCATCTCAATGCCCAACGCTCACGGGAAAGTCAAAGCCATGATTTCAGACTTTGGGCTCTGCAAGAAGCTGGCAGTGGGCAGGCACAGCTTCAGCCGCCGCTCGGGCGTGCCGGGCACTGAAGGCTGGATCGCCCCAGAGATGCTGAGTGAAGACTGCAAAGAGAACCCTGTAAGTCCTCACCCTTCCCAGGCTGCCCAGGACCAGACCCTAAAATAGGCAGCACCTGGTGCCTGGGCCTCCAGGCTGCTTTGCAGCTCAAATCTGCGAGTTGGAAAATTTCCTGCTGCTCTCAGATGCAAAATAACCACCCTGTGAGAATCAGAGCTTTCAGGGGGAAAAGATGTCACTGCTAGTGAAGGCTGTTTCTTTGCAGACATACACCGTGGACATCTTTTCAGCTGGCTGTGTCTTCTATTACGTGGTGTCTGAAGGTGGCCACCCCTTTGGCAAGTCCCTGCAGCGGCAAGCCAACATCCTGCTGGGAGCATACAGCCTGGAGGCTCTGGGTGCAGGGAGGCACGGTAAGGACTGCACTGCAGGGATCAGTGAGGGCCCAGGCTGCTAAACACCAACACCAGTGACAGAGCCAAGGCCCACAGTTACGCTCAGCCTGGCAGAGAGGAAAGCTGTACTCCTCAGGTCCTCCTGAAGTAAAAAGCCTAAAGTTCTTGGAGTCAGTACCCCAGAGCAACTCTGCAGTCTTGACTGTGAAGTTATTTCCTGTATTTAAAGCAAGAGAGAGCTGAACTTTGATATTCTTAGTCTTTGATAGTCTTTCTGTTGGTTGCCCAGCACATCTGTGAGGGCAGCACTTGAACTAGCAGGACAGGAGGAAATAGAGACCATAATGAATTTCTGAAGTACAAAATATTATAAAATTACAAAATGTTACATTTCACTACAGCCTAAGAATGTAGAGAAAATAAAATAAAAGAAGTAAATTTCCCTGCACACTCTTCCTTGCAGAAGACATTGTTGCTCGTGATTTAATAGAGCAGATGATAAACATGGACCCTCAGAAACGGCCATCTGCCAGCTGTGTGCTCAAACACCCCTTCTTTTGGAGTCTAGAAAAACAGCTCCAGTTCTTTCAGGTTTGTGATGACCTTTTTTCTCCTCTCGGTTCTCAGGGCTCCTGTAGACTTGTTCAGGTCTTGAATTCAGTCTCTCTTTTGTGCCTGAGGTCATAGAATCCACAGCCGTACTGTGGGGCAGCCCAGTTGTAAAACCTGGGTGGAGCTCCTAAGCAATTGGCTTAGTTTTAGAGCAGATCTTTCAGAGGGAGCCAGAGCTGATGTTACCAAGGTCAGTTGGTGGGAGGAAGGTCTCCTCTAGCAGCTGCAGTACCCACAGAGAACATGGCCAGGAGGGTTTTCAAGAACAGGAGTGAACAAGCACTGAATTCTGATGTGGGGTGGGAAGTGGCTGAGGGCTTGAGATCCTTTCCACCCTTATCTTTTCAGGCTTTTTCTATCTCAAGGCTTTGGCAGAGGGTGAAGCAATCTCCGAAACTTCTGTGTCCTATTCCCAAGCACTGTCATGGAGTGAAGTGGAATTCTGACTTTACTACCAGGACAGGCTGTAATGGGCCAGAAGCAGCAAATTGAAAATACTGGGAAAAACTTGGAAATAAAACTAGAAATAATCTGAATGTCTCTTCCAGGATGTTAGTGACCGGATAGAGAAAGAATCTTTAGACGGTCCAATAGTCAAGGAGTTAGAAAGAGGTGGAAGAGAAGTGGTGAAAATGGACTGGAGGGAGCACATCACTGTTCCTCTTCAGACAGGTAATGGACAGCATTTTGTCAGAGTGGGAATTACCTGCTGTTCCCAGTTTGCTGGGACAGGAAAATAAGGCTAACACTGTCTCAGTTTTGGCACATCACTGTTACTTGTCAGTAAAGTGTTTCTTCAAATGCAAGTACATGTTTATGTACTTAATGTATGAAACACACCTACAAGATCTGTGGCTGCAGATATACACCCCAGCACCTACAACTGCATCACAACACAAAAAAAAATTTGTTTCTCTTGCAGATCTTCGAAAATTCAGATCCTATAAAGGTGGCTCTGTCCGAGACCTTCTGAGGGCGATGAGAAATAAGGTAAAGGAGTCTTCCTCGTGCACTCTGGGTTCCTGCCTCCAGCTGCTCTTGTTGCCAGCCTGTATCAGACCCTGATTTAGGTATTGAGCTCCTTTACAAGAGCCCAGTAGGAGGTTACTGTGTCCAGGAACACCAACAGCTCTGTTTACAAGAGGCTTCTGAACAAACCCTCTGACTGAGCTTTTCCCTCTTCTGTTTTCCTCCACAGAAGCACCATTACAGGGAACTGCCTCCCGAAGTGCAGGAGACCCTGGGCTCCATCCCAGATGATTTTGTGTGTTACTTCACAGCTCGTTTCCCTCGCCTGCTCCTGCACACCTACCACGCTATGCACATCTGCTGCCAAGAAAGACTCTTCCAGCATTACTATGCTGAGGACTCTGCAGAGCTGAGCCCTATAGGAGACACGGTTTGAGAGGAGAGGGATGGAGCTTTCTTCTCTGGGACCAACATTCCAAGCACAGGCCTACCCTTAGCAGGGAAAAGTGGGATCAAAGAGCTGAATTCTCTCTCTCTGAAGAAACCAAGCTTGCAAAAAGTGCCTTGTACCTGTGGCTGTGCTGGATCAGGAGATGGTGGAGTTCAGGGCACGAGTGGTAAAGCGATGAACCCTGGGGATGGAGTTACTGACTGCAAGGCAGTTTTCAAGACTCTGGAAATGAAGAGCAAAAGCTGGATATAACCATCACCCAATATCCCTGTACTGTACGTGATTTTGTAATTTTTACTACCAAAAAAAAATTCAAATTCAGTGATTGAAATAATATAATTACTCGGGACTGGGATGTGCAAAAGGAGCCCTTTGGTTGTAGCAAATTATCTGAACATGCCATTGCACTGCTGCCACATTAGGCACACCACAGTGATTGTAAAGGGAATCATTCATGATTATCCAGAAAATGGTATGAAAGTACCATTTCTGTTTAACCAGTACTACTCTGGAAAGTTAGTCCCTTATAGTTGAGCAGAAACAGTTTTAAAAAATACTGACTTGAAACATCAATTCAAGGTTTTCCTACTCTGAAAATAAGCCTTGTTGTTTAATATGAAGCAGTATTTGCAGAACAGATTGAACAATCCTCAACTTAACTCACAGTATGGGAACGGATCTGCTCAAACATCAGACCTGCAGCAAACACCAGTGGCAGCTGGGAGCTGCCTGTGACTCATCAACTGCAAATGTCCCCCAAGGGCTAAGAAAAGGCCACAGCCACAGAGCCAGGGGTGAGATGAGTCCTGAGAAACAGAGGAACCAAGAGCTGTTCAGAGCAGTGAAACCAGGGCAGTGTTTAAGGGGTGCCACAGAGCTGTCGAACCCCATTTCCTGTGTGTGTGGACTGGTAATTCCATCCACGGGAGCCTGTGTGGTTAAAGGTGCAGTATTTCTTTACACTGGCCCTGACAAAGTGACACTTGTGCTAGGATGAAGAAATGCTGAATTCTAATGTAACTGGGGTGTTCTTTTACAATATATTTATTTAATGTATTTATATTTATTTAATTTTTACTACAAAGTGGTATCAAATCCACGTGGTACAAATATGAAGCATGCCAAATCAGTCTTAATCAATTTTGTGTTTATATTTAATCATCAGATAACAACTGGAAGAGGAAAGTGATAGTGCATCTTTCAATGGAATTAATTAAAGGAGAAATTAGAAAGTGAGAATTTGTATGACTGTGCCATTGTGTCTTAAATAAATTATTGCTAGTAATACCCCATGTATGATGGGGTACGTAGAGCCATTTTTCTGGAGATACTTTACAGGATGTATTTTTCATACTTCTACAATGTGTGAGAGCAATTTGCCTAAGATGCCAAACTGTGCAGGTTACATGTTCTAAAGCTTGAAAAAATAATGGTAATTTTACCTAAAAAGATTCAAAGCCTATTTCATATTTTTGTATTCCTCATGTAAACATCTTTTATAAATCTACTAAATAAAGACTCAGATTAAAACCCCACAGCTTTTATTAAGTGCCAATGTATGCCCAGGGAATCCAGCAGGCCTGGAGCTGGCAGAGCTGTCAGAACTGAGCAAGGAAGGGGCCAAGGCTTGCAGCAGCCTGGTCCTGCCTCCCTCCGGAAGGGACACATGCCTGTTCTTGAGCCTGCTCAAACCACTTCCTGCCTGCTGTTACAAATGAGGTCCCTATATGTCCAATTTAATAAACCACAAGATTAAAATTTAGCAGCAATTTTAATTGAGGTGTAAAATAATAATCCAATCAAATATAATCAAGTAGTTACAAAAAGAAATTTGGCAGTGGTTCGGGTAAAGCGTAAGCAAAACCGATCGCTCGGGGTACAGGGAGGGCTTCCCACCCTGCCTCATGTACAAAAGGCAAAAGAATCCAAGCACAACTATTATACTGTGTGCCAATACATATTCATCAATAGTTCCTGTAAATCTCCTCCCATTTTCAATTCTTGAAATCTATGTCACTATACTGCATAGCGCGTGTGCCTCTTGTTGTTAAGGGGTCTTCTTGGCTCTTTGGTGGTCTTTTCAGAGGAAGGCTCATCGTCTTCCTCGCTGTCCTCTGAATGACCTGTCAGGTTGCATGTGCACATTAAGCTTGGTGTTATATAAGTAAGCATTATGTTAGATACATAACAACGAGACACATAACAAACGAGAGCCTCGTTTGTTACTCTGCAGTCCTCAGGCACCAGCCCTCTCCAGCCTGGTGGCTGAGGCAGGTGCACAGGTCAGAAAATGGCAGGACTTCGTGCTGCTGTGCGATAAAGAAATACCCATAAATAAATGGTTTTGGTGAAACTGAGCTGATAACTGAGCACGTGCTTTACTGGAAACAGAAAGCCACTAAGACAGTTCTGCTGCAGCCCAGCCTTCCGGGGCCCCAGTGGCCGTGAGGGCTGGGCTGGGGAACCTCTCGACCCTGCCAACCTCTCCAGTACATGGTGAGGGGGCCTGGAGTGAGTAGGTAGCTCATGTAGAGGGCAGTAAGTGAGATGGATCTGAAAGTTTAAAATACAAAACAGAGAATAAATATATCCCACACCCTATCCTGACAGCTGGTTTTGGTGGGGCGGAGGCTACCGGATTTGTATCAGCAGCACCACCCAGAAGCAGCACTACCCTGAAGGGGGTGGAGACTTGATAACTCACCACATTTGTCCAAAGCAGCTTCCCCTCTTCCGGAATAATAGAGACCCGCGGGAACTGCAGAACACCGACAGTGTTCAGACTGCTGCCCGTGCAGAGCCTGGCACCACAGGTGTTGGAGCCCCTTCCCTCCCTTCCTCTGGAAACCTTTCCCTGCGGGCAGACAGCACTGGAGACACTCGGCCATCCGCGGGCTTTGCAAGGTAAGCCCTCCGTGCTCTGCGACCCGCGGGGTCATTCTCAGCCGGGAGGGTTACTTTACTGGTACCGGGTTTAACGAAAAGTGAGGCTGCCCCTCCACTGCCGCCCGCCCAGCTCTCTTCCCCGGCCACCCCACTGGGCTAGGAGCTGCTCGGCAGCACTCCACGGGACTGTGTGAGCAGCTCGGAGAGGTGGGAGCGGGGCGCAGACCCGCACCCCCGCAGCTGCACCCCCTCCCTGCCCACGCGTGCAGCCCGGGGTACGCAGAGCCCACTGGAGCACAAACCCCGACTGCTCTCAGAACCAGGAGGGATCAGGGACCCGCGGGCCCCTTCCAGCCGTGCTGCCCCAGCCCTGTTCCCGCTCTGCTCAGCCTCCGTTCCAGTTTCGATTCCCCGGCAAGGCTCTTGGTTCTGAAACACCTTCCTGACGTCAGCTGGCACAGCGGGCTGGGGCAGAGAGACAAGGGCGGGGCGGGATTCCACTGTACAAGCCCAGCCCTGGGAGATGGCCAAAGGCACTAAAAGATCAGTATTTCAGGGACATTTTAGCCCCCTTTCTCGGGGAAGGCTGCACCAAGTGTCCGTGGAAATCAGTCTCCCACCATTTTCATAACCAGCCTGTTTACACTTACTCTGAGGGATGCCTCATATACCTACAGCACATCAGGGCAGTCACGTAACAGGCTCCCCTCTCAGAGCCACCTGCTCACCCCAAAGCTCCAGCCATGCTGGTGCTTCAGCCAAGGCTGCCACAGGGCTGACCAGATGCAGAAAGGGTTAACGTGCACTTGTTGGCTTTCTCCAGCATACCCTATTCTTCCAGAACCACTATCTCCCCAAACCACCCCCTTTCTGCTGAACCCACCTCCTGCCAAGCCTTGGTCCTGGGGAGTGAACTCTTCTTCCCCCAGTCACCACCATTACACCTGCAGATATTGTGGAGACCTCGACCAGCTGCACTGGTGGCTGCTCCTTTTACACTTGCTGAGAGCACTGTTTAGCACCACGAGCAGCAGGGGTGGAGCTGGCGGCGCTCCTGCACGGGCTGAACCACAGAGTTGAGCCTCCACACTACAGTAAGAGAAGAAACACCAGCACCACCACAGTGCACCTTTTACTGTGATCCCAGTGATGGTTACTGCTGTGAATGTCACACTGAGCAGGTGTATTTAACCCATTCCTCCTGCAGTACAGAACAGGCTGTCCATGCTACCACCCATCTCTGAACCCCTGGAATGGAGGCTGGGCACAGAAGGATGTCATGACTCACGGAGGACACCCCACTAAACAGAAAACCTTCTGCTGGGTTGGGCAGTGAGTCGAACTGCTTCTTGGAAATTTTGGTAAGCACCAGAACAGATGTGTAAAAGAGAAGGGGCAGGGAAGAGTGTACCCACGAAAAAAGAGAGGGAAAAAAGCAAGTGTGAAGGAACAAAAGGCAGGGAAAGTGAGAAAAAGCAATAAAAAGTAAGAGATATGTTATGAATGAATTTCTATAGGTCTAATTTAATAAACAACAAAATTGAATTTAGCAGCAATTTTAATTGAACAGCAATTTTGTATAAATGAATAATCAAGCATATACAAAAATTTGGCAGTGATTAGTTAAGTATGATTAAGGTTTGTATAAAGCATAAGCAAAACCAACCGGGGTATGGGGAGGGTTTCCCACCCTGCCTCATGTACGAAACAAAGGAATCCAAACTAAACCTTATATACTGTATGCCAGTACATATTCATCAATAGTTTTCCCTAAATCTCTCTTATTTTCGATTCTTGGAATCTATGTCACTACACTGCATAGCGCATCCTCCACTTGTTGCTAGGGGGTCTTCTGGCTCTTTGGTGGTCTTTTCAGAGGAAGGCTCGCTGTCTTCCTCACTGCCCACTGAATGACCTGGCAAGTTGCACATGTGCATTAAGCTTTGTGTTATGTAAGTAAGCACTACGTTCCAACTAAGCCTTATTATTTCATAGATAAGACCACTACTTTAGATTCCATATCTGGAGTTGTCCCAACTTTGTTCATCCCAAGGCCGATTCTGTTTTGTGATCTTGCTTATCTCAACAATACCTCCTGCATCCTGTTTTTCACATGTAACATCTACAAAGAAACCCATCTGCTTTGTAACACTAATCACATATACTTTTCCTTTTTATTTTATAACAATTATTTTCTAAAATATTGATATAGTTACAATTTAGTTAGCATGAATCATATTCATTTATCACAGCTAGAACCTGGGGGATACAATTACATCCTTTTCTCCAGTATGTAACAGAAGGAACTGTTGGGCTCAGCTGTCAGCACAAAACGCTACAGCAACCCCCTATTTCTTTCACATCCACATGTGTGTCAGAGGCAGGAGCAGCTGCCTTCACACAGGCACACAGAAGCAGCACAGCTGGCAAGAACAGGCTTTTAGAGGTACAGAAGTGACCTTGGACAAACAGGTGGGGAGGAAGTTGAGAAAACAGAACACCAAAATCAGCTTGAACTATCACAGGAACCTGAACTGTAAATCTGAAGACTTACTTTTTCCCCCCCTCTAGGGTTTTGTTCATTAACAGCAGGATTTCCTTCACCAAAGACAATGGGTATGTATTGCTTTCAGAAAATTTCTACTTTGTATGTAGCAATTTGCTTTTGAATATCTGCATTTGAAGGATTTCTCTCTAGTGGGGAACCAGTCAGTACTCCTATCATCTTAGGGTTTGTATTGATGCTATCCTCATTTAGGAGAAAATAATCAGACTCAAGTGGGTAAATGATCTACCCAAACCTGTCCAGTTTAGAGAATCCAGCCCTGTCAATTCCCATAAACCTTATTATTCCCTACAAAAACCATTTTGGGTTATTTCCTTGACTCCCTTTGAGGATCATTTCCAGGTCTCCTTCCTAGTTTCCTGCTTTGCTGATTTATTAGTCTTGCACCATTGTTTAGAACTGTTTCTGATTAAAGTTATGGATACTTTGTCATCAGAAGTGACATATTTGAGAAGTTAAGACTTGCTCTCTCACTGTTACTGGTAGAAAGAAAATAATCTAACATTCAGTGTGGCCAAAAAAACATTCATTTGTATTAGTAATACATGATTTTAACTTCTAGATTACAAAACGTTACCTGTGAGTGAATGGGTTGAGAACCACGTCAAATGTTGGCTGGAATCTACCGGAATCAAGCAGGAGTATGTAGATAAACTACATGCAGAAGAAGTGACAGGTCCAGCACTAATGGAACTGGATGAGTCTTTCCTCAAAGACATAGGAATGAAGAAAGGCCAAATCCAGATCTTAATCCACAAGAGAAATGAACTTCTGCGGCTCCAGGACAATGCACAGCAAGCTGAGGCCTCCAGCAGCAAAACACCCGACAGAACGAATGCACAAACAGGCCCAGCCAGAGCCAGCAATGCCCCTGCTCAGGGCACGGCGAGTGGAGGCAGCTCTGGTGCTGTGGGTACAACCAGCAGCGAGAACACAGCTCCTACTTCTGGCAAGAAGCAAAAAAAGAGCAAGAAATCCCAGCTTCAAAATGCTGATGAAGTTTTAGAGCTCAGAAACTGTCGGCCATTTAGAAGTCAGGATACTGATTTTAAATATGTGAAAAACACAGTTCTTGCTCCTGAATCAGGAGTCAGTGATTTAATAATTCCTTGCCATGAATACAAATCTTGTGACATTGCTGCAGAACTGAACAAACATCAACTGCAATCAAAATTTGCCTCTGAAGTGATTCGATTTGCTTCGGCTTGCATGAACATTCGAACAAATGGTACCATCCATTTTGGTGTCATGGACAGTGTTGAGGACAAGGGCTGGAAACATGGACAGATCGTTGGCATAAAGATCAAAAACCGAGAAGACTTTGTTGATGCACTGGATTATATAGAAAAGTGCTTTTGCAATGATTTACAAGAAATTGCAAGGAAATGTATTCACCCACCTGTGTTTGTTGAAGTGATTTCAAAAGACTCTCAGGAACAAAGATTTGTAGTGGAGGTTGACATTGAACCATCATTCAGCTTGGTAAAGAACAATTGTTTTGAAGTTTATTTGCCAAAATACAATGAAAGCAGTCAGAAGGTGATCCTGACCAAAGAACCAGCTCCCTACCAGAGATTGGGAGCAAAGTCTGAACCTGTGCAGCGCAACAAACTCACTGCCTTCATTCAAGCCATGCCAGACAGGGATGCTCAAAGAGAAAGAGCTGAGCTCTCCAGCACACAAGTACCTACAGAAATACCTCAAGATTTAGGAAGAAAGTTATCAATTCTACTAAATGATGGCAAAAGCTACATGGATGATTCCTTACGGTACATCCTTGTCACAAACAGATGTGAACAGGATAATCTGAAACACATCAACTTTTTAATGCACTTGAACATCTTCTGTGTCTTTGACTTTGATGAACATTCTAATGTGTCAGGGCTGTACAGCAAATACAAAGAGCATCATGAAACAAGTTCTTATTTTTTACAGGATTTTTTCAAAGAAATTAAGACTGATAATTCTCCCTCTCAGAAACTGTTTGATCAGACCAGCTGGATATTCTGCAATGGGCGCAGTGACTTCCTTGGGGATGAAAAACCTTGTGATGAAAATACATGGATTAGAACAAAAAAAAAATACCTGAAGAAAGCAATTACTTGTATCTGTGAGGAAATTCTGCCGGAGCGCTCTTTCATTGTGCTTTTTCTATTGCTATCACCAGTGCAGAAACCACTTGTGGACACTTTTCAGGAATTCTATACAGAGATGAATGGCATGGAGTACATCATCTGCATTGCAGAGTCCAAAGAAAATTACAGAAAGTGGGCTAATCTAGCTCAGGAATCCTGCAGCATTGAGACACTAGAACAATGCAGTGTCGTGGGTATGAAGCTCAGTCACGTAGATGCCACCATCCAATCAATGCTGCCTTTGACAGCCCAACCCAGACACCTGCCAGCTTCCACTGGAGGCGTGTGTACGCTTCCCTTGCGGGAAGAAGAGAAATTGTATTCTCTAGAAATCCTTTGTGCTGACCAATGTGATGATATCAAATTAAATCTTTGGACTGAAAAACAAAAACAAGAAATAGAACAAAATTTTTACCGTGGGAGAAAAATCAAGTGGGAAAACTTGTGGCTTGCTGATAATAAACTCTGTGGGGATATCATTGAACGTGAAGCATGCAGGGAGGCAAGCAAACTCTTGGATGGCATTTTACGAGGAAGTGGACACAATTATTCTATGGCTAAACTAAAGATATTTCACCATCCTGGGAGTGGTGGAAGCACAATAGCACGGCAAGTTCTATGGAAAAGCAGAAAGCGTTTTAGATGTGCTGTTATCAAGACCTCATATTCACCCTCAACTGTTTGTAATCATGTGCTCGCCTTTAGAGATTATGAAGAAAAGGAAATCACTCACTGTTTTCCTGTGCTGCTCCTGATCGAAGATTACGATGACGAGTACTTTGAAGAACTACAAATTGAGCTAATGGAGGCTGTAGCAACCAGGAAAATGAATACCTCCAGGCCTTACTTCATCTTCATATGCTGTAGACGATGCAATGACCCTGAAAGGCTTTGCAAGGCTTCGCCACTGGACACAGTTGCTGTCACTCACAAACTGACAGAGTCAGAGAAAAATCTGTTTAACACCAAACTTGTAAAACTGCAGCAGAAATATGAAGAGCCAGAATTCATACTTACGTTTGTGCTGATGTGTGAGGAGTTCAATAAAACATACGTGTCTGATATGGTACAGCACATACTGGATGGCATCGACCCTTCCTCTCGTGACACCTGCTTGATGCGTTACATTGCTCTGCTCAACTGCTATGTACCAAATTCATATATTTCACTGTCACACTGTGAGGCTTTTCTGGGGCTGGGGGCATATACAGAGAGTAAAGCAAGAGCATACGATTTCAAACATCACTTGAGTGAGCAAGTAAGAATGATTTTTATTGAGCTAAGGGAAAGTACCACTTATATTTCATCTATTCGGATAATACACTGCCTGGTTGCAAAAGAAATTCTGCATCAGCTTTCAGGGAATCAATCACTAAGTCAACTTGCAACAACTCTTCTTCAGGAAAAGATACTCTTTGAAAACAGATTTGGACGAGAAGAATTCATAAAGTTTATCAGACATCTGTTTATTCGACGAGATAAAAGAAGCAGGGGTGACAATACTGACACTCTCTTTTCTCCATTCATTGAACATGTCTGTGAAGCTGAAGACTGTGAAAAAGCCACTGCTGTTTTAAAAGCCGCATATGAACTCCTTGGAAAAGATCCTTTTTTTGCCCAGCAGCTTGCCAGACTAAATTACAGCAATGAAAAATTTGAAGATGCGGAATACTGGGCAAAGGTCGCAAAATCGCATTTGCCAACTGATTCTTTTATTTTGGATACAGAAGGTCAAGTCTACAGGAGGTGGTTTAGTTTCACTGTGGATAAAATGACAGAGGACGACACCCCTGAAAGGATCATTGAGAAGATATTGATTGCTCTTAAAGCTATGAAATGCTTCAGGGCTGCACAACAGGCAGCAAAGGAAGAACGTGAAAGTATGAACAACGCTGGCTATTTTGGAGAAGTAGAAGTAGGTTGTCGCCTTCTTCGATTTTTGTCCACACTGCCTGTATTCCACAGAAGTCCAGAGGGGGAATATACTGAGCTTGTGAAATATCTCACCACAGATTACATTCCTGAAGACATAAAAAGAACGTGGGGAAGGCTTCATTCCCGCTTAAAAGGCTTGCGCCAGAACCTGTACAATGCTCTGGAATGGATTTCAGAAGAACTAAGTTATTTCCAAACAGACAAAAACCAAGAGAAGGATGATGAAAATGATGATAAGGAAGAACAAATTTATAATCCCAGAAAATGGCTGAGAAAGCAGTCAGCAGTTTATGCTAAATTCTTCATCTCAGCATCACTTATAGATGACAGCAGCAATGGTCCTGACACTCAGCTCATGAGACGCATGAGTATTTATGGGAGTGGTGGAGGAAATGTCACCAATATCCTGTCATTCTTAACAGATAAGAAAGAGAACAGGTCAGCTGAAAAGCTAGAAAAGATCCTTAGTTTCTATCCAGAAAACCCGCTGAGGAACAGGCTGGAGGACAATGATTTGATCAATTTTATTTTGTGCCACATCACATTAGCCTGCTTAGCACCAGGATCAGCCAAACTCCTTCCACTGCCAACTCTTCGTGAGCTCAGTCTAAGATTCTTCAAAGGAAAAAGACAATTTCCAGCAAGTGCCTCTTTTTTGCTCACCTTGCTGTACTGGCCAGATGAGGCATTAGACAAAGAGCCTAATCCCGATAAAGATGAAATTTTAACTTCAGCCCTTCAAACCCTGAAACGCTTATATGACATCAAGATGAAAGATGTTCCTACCAGAAAGAAAAGAATCTACACCCATTTTTTTCTGGGAAAGGGTTATGGCTTAAGTAAGATAGTACACAAAACTAAAATTGACAAATTGATGGTGGGGTCCTTAGATGAGAGGAGAATGAAGTGGCTACATGGAACTGTATGGAATATTTCCATAATTCGTGACAATCTCAAAAGAGTTTCTGGCTGGACCAAGGACAGAAATTTATTTATACGAGGTCACGTGAAGGAACTCCGTATCTTGCCACTCCATCATGAATCAGTGCCTGCTGGAAATGAAAATGTGACCTTTTATTTAGGCTTTTCGTTTAATGGTCTTGTTGCTTTCAATATTGAGGTTGAAAATGATCCAGCCATCAGAAGAACCTAAGGTGTGTAGTACAGTACTGTATGCACAGTGCACTTAGAGGGTACAGCACTGGAATTGTCCAGTCTCACATTTAAAACTAAAAGTGGACTGTTCCCGGTAACTACCAAGCAACAAGAATATCAGAATTAACAATTATAATAGTGACCAAATAACTAAAAATATTTGAAACTATGAGTAGAGTGAACTTTGAGCCAGGCCTTTGACAGTTTTGGAGTTACAGAAAGCAAGATTTCAAACCAAAGACAGCATTTCATCCCTTTCTTCTTACCCCATAGATTAGGATTTTAAGTTAATTTCTGCATAGTCTTGATCAGTAAAAGAATTTGTCCAGTGTAACTACATTTTTCTTCCTGAATCAGCAACAGAAAAGTGAACTCACACCACATACACTGCTCTCTGACATGTACCATCTATGAAATAACTAGTGACTGCAAAACCAGTGTCAGTATGGAAGCAATTTTAAAGCTGACTTCGCAATCAGGACTGATAAAAAACAGGTCTCAAATTCTGCATAATCCTACATTGCTTCTCTGTGTAAATTTACATTATACATATCTGTATCTGGGGTGGGGTGGAGAGATATGTGAGCAGAGTCATGGGTGACATAAAAGATTAAATGTAAGCACTGTTATGTGTTCATAGTCCAAACAATTCCTGCACTTGGTGAAATTATTTTGCATCATCCAAGGAATGCCACAGAATACAGAACTCAAATTTGTCTGGAGCATGCATCCATGATTTGAAAAAGGCAAAGGCATTTTTCAGTGCTCTCTTTGCAACCATGTCCCACAAAAATGCGTGTTGTTGGAGTTTCACATTGTTTGATGTAAGATATTGTGACTAAAATTGCCAAAAACCTGTGTCATATAACTTGCTTTAATCTAATAAATATCTTTTATGAAGGATTACCATTTCTGTGTGAGCTTTATTACCCTACCTGAGGATGTATTTCCAACAGTAGCTAGGTATGATTTGCTTTTCCAACTGCAGCCAAGATCTGCAGCCAAAAACTGTAAAATGAACTGCAAGCCATGGTGAATTCAGAAGGAAGACGATGGAAGATTATTGTTTAGTCCAAGCCTTCACATTCTGGCCTCAGGTAGGAGAAACAATTGCCAGAAGCAAGAGCGCTGAAGGGCCAGAGAAGTCCCCCTCTGCTCCCCAGCCCTGATGCAGGGGACAGGAGTACATTTGAGAAGGTAACTGGGCAAAGGCAGCTTCCCCAAGTCTAGCCTGGGACATTAGGATGGCTTCAACCCAGAGCAGAAACAGGACATGTAAACTTACTGAAAACACAGGAGTGAAAAGCAAAGCATTGACTGCTCACCACAGACAACCTGCTCAAATACTGTGACAGAAACACAGACTTTGTTTTTGAAAAGAAACTGTTACCGTGATGAAAAATTACAGCCAGCTTGACCAGGAGGGTCTGTTGTTTACTGCCTGCACACACCCAACTTGATTGTGCAGACAGCAGTGCTTTGCCCTGTAGCCCACACTACAGCACAAGCTTGAATCTTTGACGTATCAATAGGGGTCTTGCTTTTCATATATGCCCACTTTTACCTGTTAAGAAATTATGAGTTTAGATTCAAACTCTGTCCACCCCCAGCCCCACAGAAAAAAAAACCAAAAACCCAAACTGAAACAAGTTTTAGAGAAAAAGTGTAAACTTACAGATTAACTCCTGGGGTCTCACATTGCAAGAACAACCAGCTGAGGCTCACAGGGCAGCAAGTACAGACCCACCCTTCGTAATTCCTACCAGTCATGTTCATATTTGGGAGGGGCTTAACCTGCCAGGCAACACACAACTGCCCCGGCTCTAACTAGCTTAGTACAAAGCAGTTCCCAATTGCCTCTCAGATTTCCCTAGAGCTGAAAGGGCCAGAGGACAAATGCCCATTAAGAACTTCTGCACAGCAGCAGTGTTTGCTTGAAGGGTCCTCTACTGCACCTCCTCCTTGTCACACATACCCATTCAAAAAGCCTCAAACTGTTAAAATATCTGTTTATCTTCCCTTTATCACCTCTCAGAAATTAACCTATGAGTGAACAGTGGTAGCTAAATAAGATCAACCAGCCTAGCACAGTAATCCATTCTCATCCCATACACAGGAAGTGCAAGGATACCCACCTCCCAGGCTACCTCATCTCTCTGGCATTTTGCTCAAAAAGGGTTTAGAATAGAGCACCTCCCAGCATGCCCATGCCACCAACTTTTATGAAAACACTGTAGAAACTTTTCCTCCATATTCCAACTCTTCCAACTTCAATAGTTTATTATAGCTTATTATAGTCTGCTTAGCAGCAGGTCAGCAGATCAACAGCAAAAGTTGTTATAGAAGCTATAGGTTAAGAAGTTAGGATTCACTTGTTTGTCTCCACTTTAAGTCAGAGCTCACACAAATGAGTCTCTGCAGCTTACAGAGAATCAAAAAGCTGGTACTCAGTTATTCTCACCATAACATCTGTTGCAATAATAATTTAAATAGGTTTTCAAGGGGAGAAAAAAAATACACAGAAACAGTGGTTTATTTCTGTTTAATCAGAGACTGTTACAAAATGATCACACATTACAGATGGCTATATGTGCAGTGACCCATTCCTGAAGAAGAGTTCAGAGAGGGTTCCCAGTGGATGCAAATGATGTTAGCTCCATATTTTCTTTTAATCTTCTTCATAAACTGAATGCTATAAAATTAAGCTTGTTATTGTTACTATTATTTGCATGCATTAAAGTGATGCACATACTTACCAGTCTCTCACTTTCTTGAATTAAATTCAACATCAGTATTTTGCCACCACCTGTCTTTTGAAAAAGGTCAGTAATCCCAGCCCTTTCATACCACTTAACACAAAAGCAGTAGTATCGAGTTACAGAAAAAACCCCTTCATAACACATTAACTTCTGTGGCCATACTGCTACTGAGAGGGGACACTATTCACTCGTGTGCTTAAAGGTCCTTTATGCAGGTACTAAAACCAGCTTGGAGTTTGCTCATTTTGAGTTTGCTGCACAGTGACCAGAAACTCTAAAAGGGCAATTGGGAGTCAGCAAGAAGTCTAAGGAAAGAGTGGGAAATGACAAACTGTTCCAAATACACAGTACCAGAACTGTGAGGGAAGACTGCTGAACCACTTTACAATGGACAGCTACTCTAATGGTGTGTCAGAAGTTGAGCTACAATTTAACACTGCTCACCTGGTAATCAAAGTCCAAATTTCCAGTCTTGTTTTGGTCCTATCTCAAAAGAAAATAAACTTTATTCTACCAAAAAGTACCATAAGTAATTGCCATTTAAAGTTTCACAATGAGATGACTTTCTACCAGAGTTCTACTATTATCTATCCTGGAGAAAAGCACTTTTTTTTTAAGACACTATGGAACACACTCTGCCCTTTAGTTATCCCCACTGACTGCCAGGCTGGTGTACAAGTAGTGCAGGTCTGCATCCAGCCACTGCCAAAACCAGGACTTGATAAGGTAATTGAGCAGCTAAAAGCAGTTACTCACTCCAACTTAGTACTGAGCATTGCATTAATGCTAGAATCAGCTAGGGTCAACCACAGATGGTGTAAGAAATACAGATACATTCTGTTAACAGGGTATGCAAGAATAAAAGGGATACCTACACAACAAGGTATCCCTTTTATTCTTGCATACCTGCAATTAAGATTAAGCAAATGGAGATAAAGCTAAATAGTAAATATTAATGTATGACTTCCCTTTTTTCCCTCTTCTAGGAAGAAAAACCTATGCAATATTAGTCAGAAATTTGCCTGTAGCTCATTTTGAAGACAAAGCAATTGAATGTAAATTAGCAAGAACTGATGTAGAGAAGATGGCAGGCAATGGGCTGCAAGAGTAACTATTCTAAAACCTGAGAAGATACAATTGCCTTGAAACTGTGTATATTTTTATGATGAATTCTGCAGCACCCTTTAAGATTTCAGAACCCTAAAACAAGCAATTCTGCTGGAAGTGGCAAGTCACTCATACACCCACTCTAGACCCTTCAGATGAGCTGGCGAAACTGAAGTGTCTGTTCAGCTACCATGTAACTATGACCTTCCCAGTACCAACTAAGTAATGACCCACTAGTGATGTCAAAAGCCCCCCAAATTCAGAGTGGGACATCATGGCCTTAAAAGTGATTTAAAGCACAATCTTACAGCCCATCCAGCTATGGATCTCTGCTTCATGCTACAGCACAGAAAAAGTTTTCATCTCTTCTACTGATATATAGAGATGAGATATACCAAGTCTAAATAGAAATAAATGCATGCAGCCATTCCAGAGAAAGCTGCATCTTTTATTCATTCACAAAGAATCTTTCCTGTTTTAAGGTATAAAACATTCTATACAATAGAAATAAAATACCAGAATTTCTGGGAACACGGAATAGGGCAGAATTAAAATTGAGTCAGAGCAGTAACTCTGATGTAAGATAAAACAGCTGGACAAAACCATGTTCGTAGGTAGCCTCTGAAGTGCTGAAATGAACTAACAAAAGCAGTATTTTAAAAAGCACAGAAGAACAAGCTCCTGGCTTACCAGCCTAACAAAGTAAAAATCTGTGGGTAAGAAAGGGTAATTAACAAAAGCTAAAGAAAATGGAAAGATTACAAACTGCTATGGATTTTTAGAAACAGAAATACTTAATCCCCAACACAACAAACACAGGATTCTGCTGGTTTGCTGATAAAAAATAGCCTCATTAATAACTGGCATGTTACCACAGTGATTTTGACTTCAGATTTTCACAATCTTCAGTAACATCAAAGGCTGCTTGTCAAGATTCTGGATTAAATTTTCCTTAAAGGTGCTTGCAGATATTTAACTGTCCACAAGCATACTTAAATCCATTACAGATCTTCCAAGAAAGTCTAGTCTGTTCACTCACTACTGGAATCAGTAGTAGGTAACAATCACATTTCAGAGACCAAAATTCCCCTCAGGTATTTAAGTGGTATCATTTGAACAAATTATTTCAAATAGGAACATCAGGTACTTACAGATTAAACTAACCTGTACTGGCAGTTCTGTGGAATTTTTCTTCTCTACCAGTAAGTAGCAAATGCTGAAATTCTGCTGCTAGTTAACAGAAACACAAATTGTATTAAACCAAGGTGTTTTATCCATAATTTAGTTTTTTATTAAAAAAAAAAAAAAAAGCTGCCAAACTTCAAGTACTGCAATTTGTTGCTTAAGAAAAGCATGTGAAGTAAAGGCAACTATAAAACTACTTTCAATTTGCCCTTCTGATTTTTTATACATAACCCATAAGTTTAACAAGGTCACCTGTTGCCTACTAAAAACATAAAGGAAATTACAATACTTACATTGCCAGGTTCCTTCATTAAAGTCTTAAAGTGTGTTTTCTTATTCTGGACTTTACAAGTGAAAGAGCAAAATGTATTTTTTCCCACTTAAATTTATGAGAAAGAAGCTAAAGAATTTAGTGCAAGTAACTCAATGAACAAAAGAGAAAAGAAAAAAGCTCTGCATGACATCTTTATCTCCAAGCATTACATAACTTCCTAAGCTGGGAGATGGTGAAATAGTTTCCTTTGGTTGTATTGCATTCATTTCAGGTAATTAAAATTGCTGTGAGCAAAAACCAGTTCTACATATTGGCTACTAAGAGCAGCAGAAGCTGAAATTTACAACCCATGCCTCTTTTCTGAATATGGTAGAGATTTAAGACAAAATTTAAGGGAAAAAAGTTTAAGATGTCAGAAGCTTGAACCTTATATAAGGCAGTTAGCTGTCAGAGAGACACACTTTAACTGCTAACAAGAGAATTTATAAGGAAGCTTTCAAGCTCTCAATGTCATGTGCTTCTTTGCTTTTTAGTTAAGATGATATTGGCATTAAAATTCTACTATTTTCTCAAAATTTTTTCTCTTCTTTATATCCTCAAGAAAGAAAAACCTTAAGGTCAGTAAGTTCAAGACAGTATTTCTGCAGAAATCAAATTCACTGCCATTAAAACAGCAGTGTTGTTGACTGTCCCTACTGCAAGGAAGCCCATAAGAATTTAGGAGGTTATTGTAAACTTGTTCAGAAGCTACAAGGGCCTCATTATTCACAACAGTGTCCAGGTATATAAGTACCAAGCCTGACAATTATTCATACCAGGGACAGTCAAAACTGACACAGCAGGATGCCAGGAACAAATGGCTTGAGGATAAAACCCTGGATCCTGCAGTTCAGGACAGGATATGGCTGCCTGCCAAAGCAGCAGGCTCTAGTGCTCAGCCCCCTCAGCCACACCTTCCAAGACTGCAGTAAAACTGCATTTCCTTTAACAGAGCCTTACTGGGAATCTGTGCTCTGGCAATCAAGACTGTACTAAGCTGCTGCTTACAGTGTGCCAGAAACCTCTCACCAAGTGTTTTTCAGAACTTCAGAAAGAACTTCATATACATTATGCTTTACAAACACTTTGATTCATCTTGATCCCTTAAACGGCTGTCCCAAAACTTTCTTTCCTCTGAACTACTTCCAACCTAGCCCAACCATGACAGACAGAACAGCAGTCACAGGCAGCTGCATTCTTACAGAACCCAGTCACTACCACTGTTTCCCTGGTCTGATTATTTTGATTGCAAGCATACAGATTTTTTAAAAGTTCTTCATGTGTGGTATGTACTTTATTTACCCACATCTCCAAGTTACTTTTTTTGTTTAATAGATCAGGTGCAAATCTACCCAATTTAGCAGAGTATCAGTAACCTGTGCTCCTTAAAAAAAGTTATGTGCCCCTACTTAAGCTTAGAAAAACCTGACCCCAAGACCTCATTTTGTTAATATCTATAAAAGTCATGTCACTGAAATACTGTCACCTTTAGAAAAGAAATTTCACTAACAGCAAGATGTCCAACTTTTTGATACACAAACTCCTGCAATGAGAGCTGCAATACTGGAATGTGACTAAGAACACACTTCATCCCTCAAAATAAAGAGGCATTTGAAATTTGCCTATTTTTTAAATTTTGAGACTCTGTAAGAGATTCAGATACTTTAAGCAAGAAGTACAAGCCCCACAATGTATTATTTTGAGTTAAACAGTTTCCTTAGACATTCTAGGGAAAAAAAGAACTAAGCCAAATGGTCCTATAAATTAAGCAAGTGAAAGAAGTACTAATTGCAGTAGTTTATCTTGAAGAGTTGTTCTTATCTTCACTGTTATCAGGGGGAGCACCACAATGAGAATTAGCAAAGCAAGACCATGCTCAATAACCATTCTGAAACAGTTAACATGGACATGTCAATTTTCCAGTCAGACAGGGATTTTGGGAGGGCCTTCTACAGGAAAAATGCAAAGGGCAGAGTACAAACAAAGAAGGGTACAACAGCAATGTGCAATCCACTCTAAGTTAATTACAACTCTATCCTTGAATTAAAATTACTTGAAATCCCATTAGGAGTCATTATTTAGCAAAATCTTGAAGAAATAAACAACTATGCTCATAAAAAAGCCTCACCACAAACTTTTAAAATATCTCAAACTTTTAAAAGAAGTCAAACCAGACTCCCATATTTGTTTATTTACTATTTCACTGCTGGTATGTTGCAAGACCTCCTTAGGCAAAACCTGCTGTTCTAAAGCTTTCTTTAAGCAACCTCGAGCATTCACAAACAATGGATCTGCAACAGAATGAGCACCTTTTTCTTCACAAAGGGCAGGAATTTTTGCTAGGCACCACATGAAAGAAGGAACTTCAAATAAAGCTAATTTTGAATATGCAACAGAATTTCACAAGGTTTAAAAGAAAAGTTTTTCAACTCTTACTATTGTTGCAATAGTCAAAACATTCTCGAATTTGACATATTTGAGATGGAAGAAAAAGTTCTCCCTGAACTGAGGAAAAGGAGATTGAGGAAAAGGTTCTCCCTGAAACTGGCAAGCTGAAAAATCTGCAGCTTTGATTTCTCACTCTTCTCTTCTGTGTTACCAACTTGGACCCGATCTCTATTTCTTCACAGGGCTCTACATTAATATTTGCTGAGGTGCAGCTCACAAACACAGCAGTATTAACATCTTAACCTTCTTCAAAGAAACTGTGTTCTGTAATTTGGGCTACAAATTTTTGTAGCAATTAACTTACTAGTTCAAATCTATTTTAAGTTTTTCAATAGATACATATCCTCAATAGACAAAACATTAATAATTGGTATTTACATGCCACTAACTCAGAGACCACACAAAATCAACACTACCAAACCCAAAAACAAATACAGCACAAATGCAATGCAGGGAAAGATGGGGAGGGGCAGTGTGTCTTAAGGACTACCTGAGCAGCCTTGAAGGAAATGCATTCCTTTAAGAGAAAAGGTACCCACACATCTTAGAACAGGTTCCCACCCCTTAAGACTCTTAAAAGACACAGTGATAATAAAAAGATAAATATTAATATAGAGCCCAGCTACCAAAAGAGAATAAAAAAACCTAAATTAAAATAAATTTAGGGGCCTTCACCAAACTTGCTGCAAGTTTGGGGACATAAATATCCAACAGCCATAAAGCTGTGAAAGCCCCCAGAATGAATAAAATAAATCCCACTTGCCTCAGACTGAACAGGGCAACACTGAGACTCTGCCTCAGCCTGTCCTATGGCAGGGCTATAGGAAGAAGAAAAATTTGAATTTTAGAAAAAACATGACCCAATTAAGTGAAAGACATGCATTAAAAATTAACAAAATTCCAGTGATCAAGCAAACAAAAGAAAATGACTGCTATAGCACCTCTTTTGTTAGGTCCAAACAGTATTTTTTGTAGTTGGTAGCTATTTCTGAATTGGACAGCTTGTTTTGCTTTGTATCTTGATCAATGGAACGTCAGTCAGTTGTCTTGGGGCATTTTTCCCATAACTGATAGTATTTGTTGTACTAGTTCATGAAAAGTTGAGTTAAAGATTCCACCAGCCACTGAAAATGTTCACCCTTGTCTTAGTGTTCGTGTAGAAACTAGACCAGTACAATTATTAAGACATTTACTAAGAAGTGTCATTAGTTACCATTTTAAATTGTGGCCCCAGCTCATGGACTGGTGTATCAAGTCTCAATTTAACTGAAGGTCATAACGACCTTCTTGCTGTTCATAAAACTGAAGTAATCTTGGTCTTTTTGTTTTCATTTTGTATCCAGAATTATTTGATTCCTACAAAGTAACTGTAGGTTATCTATCCCATTCAACTTCATCCACATTTTAAGATAGTAAGTTATCCAGTTCCTGTGTCAGTACTGCTCAAGAGCTCCACAGACTAAAATACTGGCAGAAACCACGTAAGGCAGATGCAGCTGAATGTATTTCTAGAAGCTTGTTTACATTGTCCCATGCATGCACAGAGCGAGGAATAGTTATCCACTGTTATTAGATAAACAGCCCAGCCTCAAATTTATCAGCACCTAAAATATCATCTGTGGGGGGGGAAAAAAAAAAGTAATCCAAAGGTCTCAGAAGAAATTTTCAGCATACATATGCCAGCTAAGTAGTATTTTATTTAAAGTAACTTTGCCAATGGCAGAAGGCTATTCTAATGGCTGTATGGAAGAGTTATATCTAAAAAACTAACCCAGGCTTTTTCAAGGTTCTTTCATGCCAGTCTCATCCATTCTGCCCTAAAGATCAGCTGCGTGCTATGATATTGCAAGACCATGCATAAAATAATTGAGAACCTTCTACAGAATCCTAGATGCAATAAATTCTGGCATGTTTTTTGTTAAACTTATTTTCCCACCTGTGTCTGAAATTTTCTTGTAGCCTAATCCTTTGTATTCAACATTTGCCTTATATTGCAGTTTCAAGATTGGTCAAAATACATTTGCAAGTTTGAATTTTAATGCAAGATCTGCCGTGGCAAATTTAGGCAACAACTAAAAAACTAAGCTTCTGCCTATGTAATTACATCACTAGGGTCCTGCAACAGCTACACAAGATATGCTTTTCTGTAATCATAAAGGCTCTGCAATCTCTTTCCAGGAAAGGATTAATTAAAGCAAAACCCTGTTTTCATGGCTGCATTACATCAGGGATTTTGCTGGCAGAGCTATGTTGATTACACTTGGTACTGTAAACCAAGTCTTTGTCTTTATACAAGCAATTATTACATTCAAAGTAGTTTTACTGTTTTTGGGTAAATGCACCATAAATCCAACTCTCTGAACACTAAGAAGCAGTATCCAAAGAAATGAAGGCAAGGACCAACAGACAATGCAGGCACCGAAACACCTGCCTGTTTACAGAAGAATCACACAGGAGACAAAAGTAACTGAAGACCGAAGGCAGCCACATCACAGCCCTTATTGCACAGGAATGAAAGGAGCAGGAAATGAAGTATCCACGTGAAAATCATGGAAAAACTGTTCACCTGCTTGTACGCAAGTACCAATGAAATACATGTGGCAGTACTTACTCGAGGGGTTTTCATAACATCACTACTAAGGAAAGATTATTCTTAAAATGCATTCAAGCTTGAAGTCTATGCAGTATTAGCTACAAAATGGAACCATTATCAGAATAAGACATTCACTGTTTAAAAGAGTGAAACTTAATGAATACAACTTGCAGAATATGCCAAGTTAACAGTGCATGCAATAAGGTTTTATCCCAGGAAAAGTAGGGGTCTGGAAACATACGGAAAATTACAGAAAGACACCAAAGGGAGAAGGAATTTACTTGACTGGGGCAGAAGGGCAAAGCATCCTTAGAGCAGCAATATGATCTTCAGAAAAAGCAAGAAGTTTTATAGTTTTACAAGCAGTAGTTAAGATCACTTTATAATGTACGAATTTTATGTGTGATATTATAAAAAGGACAAATATAAGACATCATAAAAATCTCTTCAGTGTTTTGTAATTATCCTAATTAGGTAAACAGAAGAAAACCAAAATATAAAAGCGTTGCCTCAGCAAAACAAGTTTTATCTGTTAGACTTATGTCAAAAGCAAGATGAAGAGCTAACAAAAGAATTGACATGAAGGCCCACTCAGCACATTTGCAAGCCAACTACTGCACATCGGACAGGTGATCAGTAGATACCAGTGATCAGAGAGAACTGCTTCTCAGCAGAGGCTTGGACTTATGGTCTTAAAACTGAACACTTCAGAAAAAAGTCCCTGGCAATTCTTAATGGTTAAACTAAGGCCATTCAGCTGTAATTAAACTGCACTGGATGCTCTAGTGCTTTTGAAACATTCTGTGACAACAGTTCAGAAGCTGAGACAATGTAGTATTTTAGCTGTACTGTTATTTTTGCACTTTTAAGAGATAGTACAGAATAAAGCCACATGAAATGCTTTAGTGCAGCTACAAAACCCTAAGACTTCCAAAAAACAGAGCCATAATGCTCAGTATTAAGTGAAAAACTTCCACCATCTACAAAAACATCTATTAATATAATGACACAAAAATGCTGATGATCCTTCTACCCCACCCTAAAGAAGAGATAATTAATTAAACTGCAGATAAGGCTTGAGGCTGGAACATGTATTTAAAGTTGACCTGCAAATGAAAAATTCACCACTCTTTTTTCCCTGTTCAGAAGCCAGAGAGGCTCTCACTTCCCTCCCTCCCAAAAAGTCTCCCTCTACATTCTCATCAGAGGTATAACACAGGAACACATGATGTCAGACTTAATTACAACCTTAACAGAAACTTGCCACTCTACTCTTATAAACAGAGAAATGACTAATTCATAGAGGGAAGACGTCTCTTGGATAAAAAGGTCTCTTACTCCAGAAACTTTCACTGAATGGCTCAAGAAAACTAAGACAACATCTGATCATAGCATACAACAGATGGTTACAGATGGTTCACCTTTCAGAGACTGCCAAAACATGAAATTCTGAACATTTAAAGAAAAAACACAGCATGTAACACATTACTCTTGCCTGCTTTGCCTCTCCTATGCATTAAGAGGGTTAAGCTACTATTTCTCTTTTGCAGGTCAACTTCAATACGTTAACTGGAAGTCACTCGCCCATGTGCCATGCACCTAAGCTTCTAGAAATCTTCACCTAAAAGGATCCTAAAATTCACCTCCACTTGGACATTAAAAAGCATCAGTTGCAGTGTGAACTAATGGGACACACCCTGGCATGAGGATGTATCTCAGAGCACTGTCACATCCTACAAGCAAGTGCCAGGACTAGAAATCATTTAAAATTTATTGAGGACAAGAAAGCACAAATAAAGAAACATACGCATTAAGAGAAGTTACAACCAAGAGTTAGGATGTGCCTCCTGCAGCCTCAGTTTTGAGGAGTCAGTTAATAAGTGTACAGGTCTTTGTCTACTCAGACATACAGCTAAGGAGTGACTTCTTAGAACAAGGAAATCAGACTTTATCAAAACAGCACCAGTAACTGTGTTCATTACACCAATGGCTACCACGGCATGCATCTGTACAAACCTTTCAGGCAGTTGTCCACAGCTGGTCATGAATAAAAAGGCATATAAATTTTTCTCCTCTTTTATTACAATGAAGTTTATAACAGTACAGAAAAGTCACATGACCTTAGTGGGTCAGTTTACTTAAACCCTGGAACAGGAGGAACTCTAAATACATTAAATATTGTTACAAGTTCAGACTTTAATGTACAAGTAGTTGGGAACAGTTACAGCCCTCACCAAACTATGTTGGGGACATGAAGTCCAACAGCACTTGAAGTGCTGTGAAGGCATAATTTCACAAATAGCAACGTAACATTACAGAACTTGCCTTTAAGGTGGTATGTTCATGTAATTCCAGCGCCTTCACAATTTAACGAACCATATTTACTATACTTCACTTCTAAAAACCTAGATGAAACATGAAAAAGAAGCCATACAGTATAAATTGCAACATCAGGAAAAGTTCCTGTTATTATTCCAAATAATTTTTCCCATGTAAAATAAGAATGTCCAATAGCTCCTTGCATGTGGGAAGATACTTATTTTTTTAAAAGTCACAATGAAGCCTTAATTGACGGAAGCTCGGCTATATTAACAGCACAAGATGAGAAAAGGTTTAATCTCCAAACCTATTAGAGCGTGAGTAGGAGCATCAGTAGCGGCCACCTTGCGACATTACAGGCGGTCTCATTCCCATCGGAGGGCGAGGAGGTCCACTCTGGTATGGGGGCACCATCGGAGGTCCCTGACCGTATGGAGGCATTGCTCCAGGAAGATATCCTGGCATGCCCTGGTGATGAGCACCATACTGACCTATAAACAGAATAGTTAAGATGCAAAGAATAATTTTTAAATTTTTTTTAAAATAGTGAGAAGTGCATTTTGTGAAAAGCTTCACCCCTCCCTGCTAGCAAAGGCAACTTCACAAATCTTTCCAAAAACAAGAAGCTGGGAAACTTATGATTACCATGAGGTGGCATGGGAGGTCTCATTCCTTGTTGTTGTGGAGGAATTCCTGGCTGTGGTGGCATCATACCTCCAATTGGTCCAACCGGTGGATTACCCAGGGCAGCCTGGCCTGGTCGAGGAAGATTGCGCTGGTATTTAGGCAACTGTGCCCTTCTCTCTTCCTAAAACCAGAAGAGACAATCACAACACATTGTGTTAAAACTCACCAAAAGCAAAATAAACAGAAATACAAAGTAGATTACTAAACTATTTTAACTACCTTACAAATTAAAAGACTACTAATAACATTACGCAGCAGCAGTAGGATTTGTCCCCTTTCTGCAGACTTTCTTCCTTAATACAGACCAATTCAAGCGTTCTGCATGGAACTCAAATTCTCCCTTTCTCCCAGCTGAATAAAGCCTTTTTCTTTTAAAAACACAAATCTAAAGATCTCTGAACTGTAATATTCATTTTTTTAATTCATAAATTCCATATTTCTAATTGCTGTAATAGCATCAAAATAACTTCAAACTGTTCAGTCTTTTGTTCTACACTTATTATCCAGTCCTACTTAACTTCAAGTTTAAGACACATGCAGTAGAAGTCCAAATTGTATTTTGGATTGAGAGACTTCCCACCACCACCAAAACTAAGGCTTAGACTGCAGCAAGATCACTGCCAATATGCCAGTCATCACTTTGCAATTAAAGAAGTTCTCTCAGTTACATTTGTTCTGCATGGTTTGCCCTCTCACCATTACTAAAATACACATAATGCAGAGCACAGATGAAATTCCATTCAACCTGCCATATCATCACAAATTGCATTTCTCATTAAGACAATGAAAATATGTTAACTTACCAGTGATATATCCTCATCTGGATGGATCAACTTACTGGTTGCACTGGTTGTTGTGAGGGTAGCAGGCTTACTTGTGATAGATGTAGCTGGTTTAGCTGCAGTGCTGTTTGTCGTGCTAGTGGTTGAGGCTGTAGACTGTGTGTAAGCCGGGAATGTTGGTTTGGGGGGTTCCGTTGTTGTCGCGGGTGTAGAATTCAAAGGTTTGAAATCAGTACCAACTGGCCCTGGCACAGCTGCTACAGCCTGTGAAACACAGAGACAGGTCAATATTTATTTCTCAAATAAAGAAAGTTTTCATTTAAGAAAACTTAAATGATGACTTTTAGACCTCTGAAATGTTCCAGTGAGATATATAATTATAACAAGCTTGACAAAAGTAAAGTTCAGCCTTATTGCACACTAGAGCAACTGAAACCAAGACAAAATAAACCCCAGTATGTACACATATACACACACACACAGGAAAGTCTAAAATCTGCAGGTCAAAAAAGCCACCACAACAAAGGAACAACAAAGAAAAAAAACACCCTACTATTTTATCTCAATCACTGAATCTGGCAAATGTGTAAATCTTTCCTGAATCACTATTTTTTAGGAGCCTCTAAGCATAAATTCTTTAGCCTTTCACTAAATTAACATATTTCAGCAACCATTAGTTTCGAGTACAGCTCGAAGTGCTAGTATTCATTAAAATTAGGTATATAAAAATATTTTAATCAAATATTTAAGAAAACTCTATTGTGTCAGGGCTTTAAATGCTCTCTCTATAAAGACATTGCAGTATTTTCACAAAGTACTATGTCTATCTACAGAACTTTAATCTTATTTGTGAATGAAGAATCAATGGAAGCAGGTGAGAGTTCCACTAGTAATTTCAACATTTCATCTCTCCTACTTTTCTGTTACAAAAACCTTGTAAAAGTCTGTTTTGCAAAGCTGTCTCTAAAGACACAGCAATCTCCAAAGCACACCTTAGTTATGAGAGAATGCTTTTGTTTCTAGTCACTGGATATTTACAATTATCTGAACCTCCCAATCAAAAAAAAAATTAACATTTTGCACATAATGCAAATTTAAAATTCCCTACACTATGATGTGACATATTAAACAACATAAACTAAAAAGCCTTCACCATGCATCAAGCTAACCACTGCCCACTAAAATGCATTTAACTGCTTTCATGCTCTTTTAACCCTTTAGAACCAGGATGTTATATTTCATTCTTTCACACTAAGAAAAATTGGGCACTTTGACATGCTTATTTCTGCTAAGATGCAACTCATAATCAAGGACTCTGCAGTTTTACCAGCTAAACATAATCAGGAATATAACAGAAATTATCTGAAGATGTTTAGTCAATTTCAGATTTTACAGAACGGTCCAAAGGGTTAAGTTGCAAAGCAATTTGTTTTAAACTGTGACTTCCTGCGTACTTGTGCTGTGCTAGGAAACAGAGCGTTAGAAGATGCTGAGAGACTTTCTGAATTGGAGGAAGCTGCACTTGAGCTTGTGACAGGTGTCCCCATCTGTAGCATAAAAGAAAGGAAACAGTGAAAAGTCTCCAAACAAATGGGTGGAAAGTATCCAGATGAAAGGATTTCTTATACTAAGCCCTTTTTTATGAAAGGACTATATTTTTGTAAACATGTATCTTCCCTGCAGAAGCCCAAAATGCAAACAGTACATTACAAAGGCTTCTGCAACATACTTGAAAGTAAGAAAGAACTCCAGGACCCATGAAAAAGTGCATTCAAAGGGAAGAGGTCACAAGCCACTATCAATTCCCCACTTCCCCCCCCCCCAAAACATTGAAATTAACTTTTCACTACACTGACTTACTCCTGAACTTTTTGAAGTAAAAAAACCTCCTAACTCAGGCAATGTTTAACCGGTTTAACAAGACTACAGAACAAATTCATCCATTTATCAGTAGAGAGCCCATTATGAGTGAGAACAAGTCACATCAAGATTTTTAATTTGGAAATTTTAGGTAGAGTTCTATGCAATCAGATTCCTGTAGCTAACACATCTCTTCACCCACCCAAAGTTCCCTTATAGACAAACTTAAAGGCGTTTAAGAGTGTTTTGCCTACTCCTTTCTTCCCCAGTGCTTACAGAATTTCTGTCTTGTTTCACAGCTGTTTTAAGACAAACAAAAGAATCTTTTAAATTTCACTCAAGCACTACACTGAATTAAACGTCAACCCAAGCAAAAACCTGAACCAGTCATTTCCTGGGCCTCCTCAATAATAAATAGGCACTATTGACACAGTGGCAATTTGAAGACTATAAGAAGAGATTCCAGGCTCTGGGATACCTTACCTGCCCCGCACTTGGGAAGAGTGGTTTAGTAACTGGAGGTTGTGGGGTCGGTGCTGTTGCAGCAGGAGCTGGAGGCCGGTTCAGAATGCCCGGGGCTGTAACAGGCTGTGCTTGTGTCATTGGAGGCATGCCAGGCCGAGGCCCAACAGGAGGGGGCATCCCTACAAACCACAAACAACGGGCGGCAGATCAGGCTCCAGGAAGCACAAATATTCTTTTAGACAATCCTGCTCCCAGTGGTCCTTAGAACAAAGTTTCCCACTACAAGATGTATTTTTAAGGCAACAGTAAAATAAAACATGACAAAGGATAATGCCAACAGTTACCAGTCAATGACCATGCACTGGCAGTAACCTCAAACACTTCAGAGCAATGCTGAATTAAGTTATTTTTTACTAAAGCTGCAATAATGAAGTTTATGTTCTCAACAAACCAACACAATTCATGCAGTAACTGTTTCTGACACACTGCAGGTACGCTGCCAAGAGCATGGATGACACCACTACAAAATCTAAGAGAGACTGAATTGTTTCTGAACAGTACCAGAACTGTGACTGAAACACTGCCAGTTTTGCTGGGGTCATCAGTAAAGTGGACTGGGACATTTTGTAGTGTCACCACAACACCTGCATTTGGTGTGTGTGGAGCTCTAGGAGACGGTCAGCGGGAAGTTAACAGCTCCCATGGGTTCCTTCAAGCAAACCAGCTGCTGGTCAGGTGGAACACCCAAGGAACTTAGGGCTACTTAAGAGCTGCACAAGCTAAACAAACATCTCTTCTAACTATGGTAAGAGACCAAAATGTCAGTTAAGTTTCTTCACACTGCAAGCTCATCAGTTGGGTAAACCACCCAACTATTCCCCACTTTCCACATTTTCAATCATTACTGTTTTCCAACTGCAGCCACAAACATTAATTTAAAAAAGGGATGAAGAGAGAACAGGCAACACAACAGTGTGAGAAAGTGCAATAAAACAAAAAAACTGTATTCTATTTTTTACTTTAGCAATGGTATAAAAGTAAAATAATTATTTATAATCAGAAGCCATAAATCAACCACCTCTGCACAACAGTGCCTTCTGTGGCAGTCCAACCACATCAAGGTGGTGGGTGGTGGCTTAAGTCTGTATGTTCTTTACATAAATTCTAAATCTTAGTGAAAATAAATAAATATAATTAAACTCTCACCATAGTACGAGTTCGACAACCCTGACCTACCTGGTGGCATACCAGGCATAAGAGGTGGGATTCCTGGCCCAGGAGGCATCATTCCACCCATTGGCATCATCCTATTGAAAAGAAAATGAGCGCTGGTATGAACACTCATGATAAAATGTTAAAACAATTGGCACATCCCTGTATTAGATAAAAAATAATGGTAAATAATTTCAAGAAACTCTCAAGAGAGGCAATTACAAACCGACTCCACAAGAATAAAATCAAAACATAACCCAGCACCCAAAACCCCAAACACTGATTTGAACTTTAATTTCTCAAGATGTCACTTCCTCTAATATGAGATTTCCAGAACTAGTGTCTCTTGAAATCTCTCTCAAGACTACAAGCTGCAGCAGAGTGTTCCAGGAACCTGATCTCAGTACAATCATGGAGTCTGAATGTAGGAAAACCAGCTAGCTCCAAACACACTACAATCACTGTACATCTGCTACTGCTCCCCTTTGACACTGACTGGCAGATAACCAAAAGCTGTAGATCTATCAAAAAAATATTGATAAAAAGCAGAGCGGAGACCACAGGGCAAGAAAGCTTCCAGAGTTTCAATTACAGAAAACACTCCATACACTAATGATAAAGTGGGATTTTGGTTTTTTAATATGAGAAATCCTCATTGTAACGTATTTTTTCTCCACATTAAAAAGAAACCATTTGGTTTCTCTTCCTAGATGAATATGTATGAGCCCTTTACAGGGAACAAACAAGTGTAGCTTAATTTTGCTTAATTTTTTGCAGACATCCAAAAATGGATTAGGGAAACAAAATAAAGGAACATTTATTACTTTAGTGAGCAAGATAAGCTGATCTGCAGCACAAACCAAAACCCCACTAAGAAGCAGTTTGTTTGTATGACAGTTAAGACACCTTCACCACTGCTGTTTTCAGATCAAATCCCATGAACAGGTGAGCATTCTTTCTGGCAAGTCTGATTTCTGCTCTGAACTCATCTATCACTGCTACATAGGGAACAACCACTGCAGAAGCAGCAATGACTGGGAACACAGACCCATCATCCCTTTTTTGGTTGGAGAAGGCAAAGTCAGTCTTGCCACCCAGCAGACATCAAAACAAGTGCTGGATGCTCACTGCCTGCTGCCTCAGAAGAGTGACTTCTGAGAAACTGCAGATAGTGCTAGAACTGGTGTCACACTAACACCAAAGTGGCTTTGTGTCTCCCAATTCTTTGGTCATTTTTCAACAAAAGTTAATCAGGTTAAGTATGCAAAATTTTAGATTAGAATAGACAAAAGCATAATGCAACATCACTCTCCTCCCAAAATGAAATGCAGTGAAATTTTGGCAAATTATTTTGTGTTTTTGTAGGTGATATAACATTCACCTGAAGTTAACAAGGAATTTAATGAGGACTAAATGTCAGACAACCTGATTAAATTCTGTTGAGTTTCCACCCAGAAAAGCTGAAGTTCTGATGAGCATCCACACCATGTTCGACTATTATATGATTTTTAAATTCAAAGGCTGTCAAATCAATATTTATGTCTCAGAAGACAACGAGCTTTCACCTCAGTTAACTTAAAGTTTAGACTAAACAGAGTTCCTGCAGAATGTCCTGCAGTTCCTGCAGAATGTCCTGCAGTGTGAAGGATCGAGCACATGGAGCTGTTCAAGCTCTGGTTCAAGAGAGGCTTTAAGTCTCTAAGGGTCTATTTGGTTTATATTTTGTAGAATGCGTTTCACATACAGTTTTGTAATATTCATTTAGATAAAAACATAAAACCTTCACATATTATACAGTAACAAAACCTAATTAGACACCTTCCCCAAATTCTTAGGCAATATTCAAAGGTTCGCAGTAAAACAATTTCTAGCTTATCAAAAACATGACATAAAATGGCATAATGAATGTACCTAGAATTACATTAATGAGATGCTTACATGTTTCCACCACAAAATGACTGCATGTATTTTCTCTGTTGATGTAATCTGTGAAAATTTATGACAAAATCAAAAATCTAACTGTGAATTTCCAAACACATTGTGATAGGGTATGGTGTCAACCCCATAACAAGCATAAAAACCAACATCTTTTGCCCAAAATACAAGAAAAATATAAACTGTCCAGTACTTTTTTTCCTGTTATGTTGATGACTGATAACCAGATGCACAACATATATGCAATACACAAGGGCATAGTGGCTCACAGAAGGCTCTAAACCAACACAACAAAATTTTATATTAATATATTACTACTTAATAACTATTAAGTCAGGAGAAAGGCAAGATACTCTATACATAAACCCATTTTGGCCATATTTTACATGTTGGTTTACAGCCATCCAGTTCTTTGGTTAGTCTTAATATTTAAGTTACAGAGTTCGCAATTCCCTATTGTACAATTCTTTTAATTAGCTTTAATTTTTCTGTGACAGTTTAAAATGCACAGTATGAACATGTAATATTAAATCTTTCTTGCTACTCACCCAGGTGGCATTCCAGGCATAACTGGAGGCATTCCAGGCATCATAGGTGGAACACCTGCCATTAATGGGGGTATACCTTAAAAGAAAAATAAATTTTCAACAACTCTGATAACATACAGTTGCAAACAAATGTCATCTAATAAGTTTACACTGGATAAATGCTTTACAGCAAGTTCTAAAATATTGGGTTTTGAAATAATATTGCTTACAAACAGTGCAATATAAATACTATTTGCAAATTTGACTTTGACTGATTGTCCTCAGCCCTGCAAGACTGTGAATTTTCTCAGTGGTGTCCAAAGAAGACATCTTATTACAAGAGACCGTTCTTCACTCACTGATCAAAATTCTTTCCTCACTGTATCTGTGGCCTGTGTATGAACAGCCTGTTCTGTGTTAGAAGTCTCCAGATGCACAGCAGCTCTGCCCTGTTTCCAAAACCTTGTCATAAATACCACAAACAAATATCACTAGTAGATTTCTGTTTGAAACACTAACCTGTCTTACTACCATATGCCTTCAATCTACATGCCAGCATTAGGTATCTGAATCTAGTCCACCAAGGAAGATGTGCTCATGCACAGAACAGGGGAAGAAAATGAAAAAACTACTTATCTGCACCTCCCAGAACCACTCTGTGACCCCAGTGTCAAAAGGGCAGATTACTACTCAAGTACACAAGCAGCAATTCATGTCTCTACTGAGGTTTTCAGCAATTACCTAACATAACACACCCTCTCACCTGGAGGCATCCCCGGCGCACCTGGCACAGGGGGCAAACCTGGCTGTGCCATTGGGGGAATGTACCCCTGCTGTGGCTGAACTTGCTGGGGTTGAAATGAAGTTGAAGCTGCAGATTCATCATCTTCATACTCATCAGAATCATCCTGTTGTTTCTTTTTCTGGCTCTCTGCAGACAGTACAACGCATACGGTCAAATGGAACACAAATTATATTCCATAAAATTAGCTAATAGCAAAATTCAAACCTTGTCAGTATTCAAAAAGTCACAGAAATATAAAGAAAGAATGCTGTAGGAGCCAACCTACAGCCACAAATAAAGGGAAGGAACAGGACTCACACTGCCATTACCCTGAACATACAGAGGGATCTGCCCTCGTGTCAATGTCATGCTGTCCAGCATAAACCAAAGCAGTTCAACCAAAGATATGCTTGAATAGCAAAGAAACTGAAGCATTTGGGAATCATCAGGATAGTTTTACCTCTAGCCTATCCTCCCCTTACCCTCAAAAATAAATGACCATGCCCATATTCATTAGGTAATTGTTGCAGTTGCTCTGGCAGCAGCTACTTCTGAACAGGAAAGGAAAAATCCCTCCCACGTGGCTGGCAAATGCCTGCAGCTGCCATCAGAGAACACATTAAATCCCACCCTCACTGAGTGCCACAGCTGAGTAAGGAACACACCAGGGAAATAACAGACAACCAGCCACATCACACCTTACCCTGAGTTTTTTGTTCAAGTAACCTCCTCCGTTCCTCCATGTCTTTTTCTGGAATGCCTTCCATTCCATAGATTTCCAGTTCAATGTCTGTTCTTCCAGGAATAGCATTTGGAACAGCATCTATTGTCTCTTTATGTACCTAAAGGAAAAAAAAAACAACCTAAACAAATCCTGCTGACCACATTTCAGGGTAAATTCTCTGTGTTCTTCAGGCAGTTTCAAGACTAAAAGGAACATCCTTAATGGGACTAATCTCTCTGGCCAAGCATTTTCTTGATCTGGGCCTCCTAATCTCTGGTAACTACTATTACCCCTAAAACCAGCTTACATAAACTTAGAAAAACTAAGACAGCACAATTCCTTCACTCCTACAAAACCCCTGAGAAAGATCTCTGCTGCACAGCGGCCATTTGACTGCTGACACAGCAGGACTCCTGCGCTGCAAACAGACCATTGCTGCCTTTTTCCCACCAGTTTTATAAATTCTGGAAGCCCCCAACCCCCCTTCTTCAGGACACTTCATTTAAATTTTAGATACTGTAAAGAAAAGCTCACATAAGTCTAAAACTCCTTACCTGCATGCAGTGTATAGCTAAACCAGGTCCTGTATAGAGTTTCTTATGACATATATGGCATTTAAAGTGCTTTGCTTTTTGATGCTGTATAAGGATTTTCTCGTCATCAAAATCTCTATTACAGTACCTATTGAAGACTGTTAAGGAAACATTTAATACTGGGAGTGACCTTTTATATAGGACTAAGGTAATTAGAACCAATGGGTTTTTTCCTGAAGCAAAAGAAAGGCACAAGAAGCAGCTCTGAGCATTTAAAGGGTGACAAATATTTCATGGATGTCTGAAAGCAAACACCCTCATCTGGTTCAGCACACTCCTCTTTACACAGGTACATAAGTGGGAAGGTGTATGCATGCAATCAGAATCATCATCTGATTCCATATTGTTTGACTCATGGTTTTCAAGTCCCAACTATTTTTCTCTTTGGGGGTGTGAACGCTGCTACAGCATTAAAGGAGAAACAGGCTAGAAATCAGCAAAAGGGAAATTATGCAAATCACTCAGAAGTGCCTCTTTAATCAATTACCAGTAACTAACACTCATAAAAGAGAACAAAGGTTTTAGTTAAAAATTCCCTTCCTCTTCCAATTATTCAGCTATCAATTTTTATGACACAGCATAATTTGCTGCAGTAACTGAAGAATTATCTGCTTTTAAAAAGAAACATTTTAAGCAAAGAACTGTTTGGACATTTACATAACAGAAGAGGCAAACTGCATTTCCTTTCTGTCGGTCAGCGCTGATATTTCAGCAAACACTCCTCACATTTTCCTAGGTGAGACAAATACACATTAGCTATTGATTATTAAGAAAACGTTAACATTGCTAACACAATGTGTCCCCTGCGTCCACCAAAATGTGAAATAAATTAATGTCTAAAACAATCCCAGATGCCTTCCAAGACAAAATGGTAAAAACCTCGGAGCACCTTTTAAATTTCTTTTTTAAACAATTCTAGAGAACAGAAACGTAATAGAGAAGGTTAATTTGTAATCACTCCACAACAGTGAGTACATTCTGAAGGACCGATTAAATAAAAATCCACCAGTATTTCTGGATACTGAAAAATTAAACCTGATCATGATGCAGCAATTACAAATTGAAAGCAGCCCCCATCACGAAGAAAAAAAAAGCTTTAAAAAATTCTCTTTTAACCTCATTCCGTGAATAAATGTACTTATCAATAGCAGGATTTTCTCCGCTTAACATCCTCCCTTTTACCCAAAGGATAAAGACCATTCTCCATTTCCCGCTGTCCCTGCTCTAGGGATCGGGCGGGAGGCCGCGGCCTCGGCGAGGGCGACGGGAACGGGCCTGAGGCCGTGAGGGGGATGGGAAGCACAGGAAGGGCACCGACCGGGCCCCATCCCGAGGGGTACAGGGCTGGAACAGAGCCAAGCACCGAGACAAACTATAAGGAGCGTGAGGAGAAGGGCTGAGCCCCATCTCGGGACGAGACGGAACGGGACGGAGCCCCGACCGCGCCAGGCCGCGCCGCTACCCTCCCCCACCCAGTTCTCTGCATCCGCCGCGTCCCACACAGAAGGATACCAGCACCAAGGCTTCAGTTGCTTCTTCTTCTTACGGCCCATGGCGGCGTCACCCCGACCTACAAAGCAGGAGAGCCGAGAGCTCCCTCAGAGCCGCAGCGCCCGCGCGGCCGCCCCAGACCGAGCGAGAGGCACAAAATGGCGGCCGAGCTCCCTCAGGCGCCGCTGCGGCCTCCGAACTCCCAGAACACACCGCGCCAGCAGGGTGGGGGGGCGCCCACGTGACGCGCTCGCGGTCGCCCCCAGCGGGCTGTCCCGTGACGCCTCACGGCGCCGCCGCCATTTTGCCCAGTCGGGGCTGTAAGTGGTGAGGGTGTCACAGAAACAGTCACGGAGTGGTTTGGGCTGGGAGGGGCCTTAAGGCCCATCTTGTTCCAGTCCTCTGCCATGGGCAGGGACACTTTCCACTAGACCAGGTTGCTCCAAGCCCTGTCCAAACTGACCTTGAACACTTCAGGGATGGGGCAGCCCCATCTTCTCTGGACAGCCTGTTCCAGGGCCTCAGCACTCTCAGAGTGAAGAGTTTACTCCTAATCTAAACTGTTGCTTGTCTTCGTGTTTAATGTCACAGAGAAACTGTGTTTTTCCCACTAAATGTTACTGGGCAAGAAGCTGGCTGCTCTGTGCAGTGTTCTGGTGCTGGCTGTGCCTGTGTTGCTGGGTGCGAGAACACAATGAAACCGACTTAAATGTGTTGAGCCATCAGTTACCTGTACCTGGACGGGGGCTGGTCCCTCTGTTAACGGTGACAGTCCATCAGAGTGTGTGTCTGTGTTACCCCTATGGCTCTCCAGCTCACAACAGGTCCACCAGGTGCTTAGAAGAGAATCACAGATTCATTGAGGTTGGAAAAGACCTGTAAGATCAAGTCCAGCCATCAGCCACGTCCAACCCCTGGCAGGGGCCCTGCTGCAGCTGGGGGTCACAGCTGCTCCCTACGGGGCTTGTCTGCAAAAGGAGATTGTGGAGTCTTCCTCTCTGGAGACTCACCTGGATGTGTTCCCGTGTCACCTGCTCCAAGTGACCCTGCCTTGGCAGGGGAGTTGGACTGGATGATCTCCAGAGGTCCCTTCCAACCCCGACGATTCTGTGATTGTGATTCAGTAACTACCTGATAGCCGCAAGACCGAGTTAACAAATGTGCTGTTTTAACACGGGAAAAGTATTTCAGAAGCAGAACTTTTTAAAAGCAGACAGCATGGCTAATCCTGCCAAATCCCCTTCCAATCCAAACCATTCTATAATTCTAAATGTGATTTGAGTAGGTCTTGCCGTTAAGTCAGTGACCGGCTTTTGAAGGACTACTTGTACTGACAGAGGCACTGCGGCGCCAGTATTGCATTTTTCTGTGCATTACACAAACGGAGGAGCTGCAGCAGCCGGAGCCGTTTCAACAGGGCTCGGTACCGCCCTCGGTGAGGACGCGGCCCGTGCGCTCCGAAGGCTCCTCCCAGCGCCGGGCCCCGGGGCGGGTTCACGGCACACCCGGCGGGGCGGGGCGGCAGCGCGGCCCGGTGGCTCCCCGCGGCACAGGCGGGGCCGGGGCCGCGGCCG
>VXBC01013069.1:66808-180029 GCA_013399945.1 Ploceus nigricollis
GAGGAGGGTGGCGGCGCGGGCGAGGAGCGGCGGCCGGAGCGGCATGGCTGCACCTACCACGGCCTCTATGGCTACCGCAGGTGAGGCGCTGGGTTCCCCCGCGGGGAGGCCGTGCCCAGGCCTTGGCCGTTCCCAGCTCCCTGAATTCCCTTTGGTATTTTTCCCCCTCTCTCTCCCCAGTGAGATTCTTTCCCTCCCATAACGCACGGATTCCCTGCTCCTGCTTTTATTCGCCCTCGGGCTATGCCTTTTCCCTGCTGCAGCCGCCGTTCCCTGTTGCGTGTCACGGCTGTAAACTCACTCCCAGGAATCACTTGGGTTCCAGGTCCGCGCAGCAGGGAGCCGCCGCCGGGGATGGCAGTGCCGGCAGCACCGTGGCACACACACCCTCCGCCGAAGACTTCAGGTAAAGCCGAGTTGCAGAGCAGCACAGTCACGGGAATACCCCGATTTGAAGTCTTTGCCATATTGCTGTCAGATCACTGTTAGGTCCTCTGCAGTCCTTTCAAAACACAACTCCCTGTGAAAGCATTCTGGAGTCCCCATGGTACTTCTTCTGGAATACCTGGGGAATGGACACATATACAGAGCTCAAGTAACGTATTAAACAGAAACTATCATCCTTGAGTTTGAACTTTTTTTTTTTTTTTTTTTTTGCTACTAGTACTTGATATTGCTGTACTGACTTAGTTTTTTATGTAGGTAACATACAACAAAAATTTATTAATTTTCAATGGACATCTTTCCGTAAGCTCTGTATTACAGTTGGCGAAACATAGGAACAAAGAGGGCAGTGTCTTATCCGTAGCTGCTGGGAAGGTCAGCATGAGCTGACAGCACATCTCCAGACTCCTGGTCAGTGGGCAAACCACTGACTGCTCATGATGGGCCAAAAGTCACAGAGCTGCCTTAGCTGTCACCAGAGAGAGATTGCAGGGACACCCTGCTAGAGGCAGGTTCTGCACATGCTGAGAGACACAAAACAATAACATTGCATTTTGGTAATGATTTCTTCTGGTTTTTAAAGCCTCTCCTTGCTGGACACCAACTTACCAGCTGAAGCGGAGACGGAGCTGCGCAGTTTCATCGCTAAGCGTCTTACTAAAGGAGCGCTGTTTGAAGGAATGGGGAATGTAGCATCAGTGGGGCTGAGGTAAATTTTTGAAATTATTGGAGAATGAGAGCTGTAAGGAACATTGGCACATCTTGCCTGCCTGCTGCTGCACTTAGGTTTAATCCTGATTCCGTGATCCCAGTCTATTGCTGCTGTTAATATTAGCGTTATACAATGGCACTTTTCTTTTTTAGGTAACTTTGAGAAAAATATTGTTTTAAATTATTTATTCTTTGAATACTTAAAAAATACTACAGATGTTTATGATTATTTCCTTTCAAACAACTCTGATCACACAGAGGAAAAAAGAGATGCACCTATGGCTGCACCTACCATGGCCATAGGAGCCACCAGTGCTAACAGTTAAAATTACCTCAGAAATCGTGTATGTCTGCTTTTTACACTAATTTATTGTGATGTATCTGGAAGAAAGTAATTTTTTTTCTTTTTTTTTTTTTTTTTTTTCCTTTTCTCATAGCATACCAGAAGGTAAAGTTGGTTGTTACTACTGTCGTTTCCAACAAGAAAGTCTTCTGGAAATGGCAACGTTGGAATCAGACATCAATGCTCCAGAATATGTAGTTTGTTTCTTAGGTGGCTCAGAGAAAGGTCTGGAACTATATCCTTACCTTGAACTTTCTTTACCTGTATGGAGAGGGAGATGATGTAAAAATTATCTTGTCATTTTGTCTGTTCCTACTTGAAATCAGCTCATTTGTGCACACCTTTCAGTAACTGAAAAAGTCAGTAACAGCCATATACTGAAAGGAAAAAAATACAGATCTTAACTGATGCATCGCATTTTCCTTAAGAAGATACTTTCAGACTTGAGCTGGACAAATATATTCAAAATCTGAAGATAAACCTTGATTTGGAGGTAAAGCCTAACTTTTTTAAGTGGTGAAAATTAGTATTTATGCAGGTTAATTGCTAAAACCATCTGTAAGATCTAATCTGTAGAGACAAAATAGGTGTTTCAAGTACCAGTATGAAACACAGGGAGAGATACTTGACTCACTGTAGTGAGGTGATAAGGTCGAAGGTGCTATCAGCCACACAAGTCAAAAGGAAAAAAGAAAAGGGGGACCTTTTTGTGTCAGTCATAAATCTCTTAAAGGTCACTTAGAGTTAAATTTGGAGAGAAGAGTAACCAATAAAAGGTAATCGTCTACAAGGAACTTACCAATGTCCACCTCAATTCTTACCAGTTCTGAATGTTAAGAAAGGACGTGTGTGGGTTTCTTGTCACATTTTTCTAGTGGAAGTTCTGGATTTTAAGTCTCTTTGTCATCCCATCTGCTGTTGCATGGTCTTCACTCAATATATACCATCATATTACAGTTCTGGCTGTTTCTTAAAATGCAAAGCCTTTCATTGCTGATAAAGTGAGGCTTTAAATCTCAAACTCACTATTTTAGTTCACTGTGGTTTGAGATTAAGAAGGTTCCAACATCCAATTATCTTAGGTTGAGTAGATTATTAATAGGCTTCTATTGATGTAGAAATCTGATTTTTAGTTAAAGGTTTAATGTTTCAATGTGTTACAGCAAAAAAACTTGGAGGCCTGTGTTAGCCCCTACCTGAGGAGCTGGTTTGAGGATGCCATCTGCCCTATCCAGAGGGTCGTGCAGCTCTTCCAGGACAAACTTGCCTCTCTGCTACATGCTGTAAGTGTATTTAAAACTGGGTAACTAAAAAACCTTCAGAAGACATCTCAGTGACTCCAGCATGGTTAAAATATTTCTTGCATTTGCTTTCCCAGCAGGAGGAAATGAAAAACTCTTCTTTTTTTGTTGTTGTTGTTTGGGTTTTTTTGGGTTTTCTTGTTTTTTAAATTCAGAGCATGCACTTTTCCCCTGCTTATTGCTAAAGAAGCACATAACAATTTCTTCTATCAGTTAAAAAAAATTACCTAATGGTGTCCACACTGAAATTAGAGTAAGAAAATCAGAAATAGTATGAGCAGTCTGTCCATGCCATAATTGTCTGAATGAAAAGGGATGTTATATTGTGTATGTGTCTTGTGTAATTCGCTGGAAACAGAAAAGAGACTAATCCTGGCTCTAGTCCCTGCGTTTGAGGAGGTTCTGGATGGAATAGCTAACAGAGTATAATTGCTGAATTTCTTCTGAGTGCAGAACCAGCTGCAATGGCAATAATACAGTGTACTGCCTTGACAAGAACAATTTTTAAAGTACCACACTATGTATTAATTGCTCATAACTGCAATATAGCTACAAAAGTAATACTGGAGTTGCATCCAGCTTTTTCTTTTTTTTTCTTTTTGTTTCTTTTTTTGTTTAAGGCTCTGAGTTACACTCCCATAGAAGTCAAAAATGCAGATGAAAGAACAGAAAAGGACATCAGCAGGTAAAGAGCCCAAGGAACCTTTGAGTAACTTGGCTACTGTGTCTGACCGTCCCCTTAGTGTGCAGGAGGTGTAAAGGAGCAAGCAGTTGACAAGAGCTTTCTGTGTCAGGTTCCTGGCAGCTGCCAGCCTCCAAGGACTTGTCCAGGAAGGCACAATGACCTCCCTGTGCATTGCCATGACAGAGGAACAGCACAAGTCCATGGTTATAGACTGTAGTGGACCTCAGCCCCAGCTGCATAATGCAGGTGAGATTACAGCTGGGAACACTTCTGTTGCTCCTTTGGATCCATCAGCTGCTGTGAGCTGTGACATTAGAGGCAGTTGAGGATATTCAGATCATAGGCCCAGAAACTTTAGGTTCTGTTTTCCTATGAGGTACCAGAGTATTTTGTTACACCAGACGCACTGGAACTCTAGGTTGAAAATTCTTGGTAGTAAAATCCACAGTACATTTAGTTTGTAGAACATGACAGTATGACTTGTACAATTCAGGGAATCTGCAGAACATTTTTTCCTGTTGCAGTTTTGACAAATGTTGGGAAAAGGGATTCAACAATCAGAACGCAGTCTTGTGTAATCACTCTAGCTGTGTTTGCTTTTCTTTTCCATGTGTATTGTTTTTCCTTAAGACTCATTTCCTGGCCCAGGTATATTGCTATCCCTTGTTATGTGAGAGTGATTAAACCAGGTGAATGCAGCTGTATATTTATGTTGAGCTCATTTGCTTTTTCTCATCTCTTCTCTGTGTTCCTGTACATTTAACAGGAAGCAACAGATTCTGTGAGGACTGGATGCAAGCTTTTGTGAATGGTGCTGAAGGTGGAAATCCATTTCTCTTCCGGCAGATTTTGGAAAACTTTAAATTGAAGGTACCTGTTTATACATGTTAAAGACTTGAAGAAGATATTTGGGTTACTGAAGGAGCAAATACTATATGCAAAATATTATTTTGCACTGAATAAAAGTTTTGGGTTGTTATGATGCCTCTATGACCATTAACTGACTAACTCTGAAGCTTAATTGAGGGCTGGCTTACTGTAGTTGCCAAGAACAGCTGTAAAGTAGTGTCAGAGTTTCTTCAGTGAATGCTCCAAAGGTGTTTTCTCAAATTTTAAGTAAAACCCACCTTCTTTGTTGCTGTTGTTTGTTTTCTTCAAATACTGTTAATCTGAGACTTGCACAGACAATCTCATGTAACTGGTAACAGGGGTTCAGTAGGTAACACTTCTTAGGTGAGCTGCCATAACAGAATTCATGCTACAAGTTGGAGACATCACTTTGTGTCCACACATTTGGCATCATTACAGTGAAAGCTATAATATGTATCCAAGACAATATTCAATTCTTATATTACTCTTAAGTAGTAATACAAAATTTCTATTGGAAATGCTTTTGCTTCTCCTGCTATTTATCCTTTATTTTCCAAAATAGTGTGTTTTCATTCCATGTAGGAGGATAAGAAAATGCTCTGTTACTCTTTGCCCAGGCTATCCAGGACATTAACAACCTGAAGAGGTTTATCCGCCAGGCTGAAATGAACCACTACGCCTTGTTCAAGTGCTACCTGTTCCTAAAGAACTGTGGCAGTGGAGACATCCTGCTGAAGATTGTAAAAGTAGAACATGCAGAAATGCCAGAAGCCAGGAATGTAGTGACTGTCCTGGAGGAATTCATGAGAGAAACATCAGTGGCTTAAGATTATCTTATGTATAAATCATTAATTTCTTCTGTGCGGTACAGCTATTGCAGGATTTTTAATTTATATTTAAAAGTATAGCCCTTAAGTTAAACCTTAGTCGCAATTTCACCTGCCTTTTCTTGTTTTTAGACAAAGCACTATGAGCTTTTTTAATGTGTAAATATCAGATAATACAAACTCCTGCAGAGTTTTCAGATTCTCCAACTGACTTGCTCCTGTTCTGAGGAAATCATGACATTTGATTTTTATAGTAATTGCAAAACCAAACCCAAATCCCTTACCTGGCAAGCATGTCACTGTTCTAAATATTTTAAATATCTTTAAAATAATTTAGATCTGGCTACTTTGTTTTAATAAAGAAGTACAAACATCTGGATAGATCTAGATAATGAATTAATCATTTTAGTTTAGATAAGAGAACCTAGGTACCAAGTCCGTTTCTGGTTTCTGCTTTCAAACTGCTGGTTTGTTCTGCTGCCACTGGATAAACAAGTTGGTAATTGTATGAAACAGAGCTGCCTTAAGACTGAGCCATTGCAGTGATCAGTTTGTATGTGCCTGTATGTGTGCATAAACACACACAACAGGTATCTGAAATTCCCAGGCAATTTGATATATCCCCTTCTTCCTTAGTCTGAGATGTGATCAAGACCTTCTTTGTATGTTCTTATATTAGTTTTGCGTAACTGTAAATAATCCTATGTTTTTCAATCATGAAGAAACTAAAAAGTTTCCACATTTAATATTAAGACTTTTTCAGAATTTGAAGTAAATGAACTTCCCAAATTAATTATTCAGACTTTAAAACATTTCACTGTATCAGCAATGGATTCTTACCCACATCACGGGACACATAGGCGGCAGAATACCTGAAGGAAATCTTTGCCTACAACTGGAATAAAAATTCATGAAGTCTCTGAGTAACATAAAGAGAGCAATTTCTGCAAACCTGATACAAGCAGAATTCCCTGTTGGTTCCCTTTGCAGCAGAGGGTGTTTGAATTCCCCCTGAAACAGTGCCTGTTACTAACACGGTTCAGTGTGACTTGTGCTGGTGCTCTGTACTGTGAGGGCAGGAGTTGCTGCTTTCCTGTGACCCCACCATGTTGAACCTATAAGAAGGCTGACAATAAAACACGTTGAAATCCTCAATAGTGCGCCTATAAATTGTCAATGAGTGTGGTCCTTGATGTCTCCTGTTGAAAACCCTTTATCCCTGAGGATAACAGGAGCTGCAAGTGTGGCATTAACAGCCAAGGTGGCATATAATGTATTTGAGATGAAAAGTAGTGTGAAAGAAAACAAACCCCTCATGCAGTCATTTGCAGGAGCTCTGAGAAGAAACAAGTGTTTTCCTTCATGAGTAAGTACAGCAGCAGCACTCAATAAAACATGTCACCTTTTGTTGCTCCTGTACATTTCTAAAAAAGTTGGAGCGCTGGTTGTTCAGTTTTTTGGCTGATCAGGACTCAAGAAAGAGCTCAGTGCTTAAAAAAATAAGTTGGATGTGAAGAACAGTTAGCAAGAAAATGTATGGTGCTAGTAGGCTGAAACACCTTTTGTATTAATTGACAAAAGCTGACAAAACCCACCTTACCTTTGTGCTGAAAGTCCTCAGCTAATGAATAGAGTGATTTGAGTCTCAGAAAGTTGAGTTCAGTGCAGAGAACTGACAGCAGGAGCTGAGTCCCACACATGGTACCAGTGATCTGCCTCCCTTAGGAGCAGCACATCTGAAAGGAACTGCTCCTACATACATCTCCATTCCTATAAATTACACTTTAACCCAGTGTTTCTCAACAAAAACACAACTTATTTTTCAAAATAAGCCTCTGCCTTCCACACTGGTAGAAGGACTTTAATCAGTTGGAGGTTTACTTTTGCTTGGGGTTTACTTTTTTCTGGATATGTTGTTTCCACTCTTGATTCAAGATATGAGTGTTGGCTGTTAGATTTGAAAACATTCAGTAAAGCCTGATGTTAAAAGAGCAAACCCTCCTCCCCAGTAAAAAAGAAATCACTCAAATGTAAAAAATGTACAAAAATTTACTCAAATGTCAACTTCCCTGCAGTTCTGAGGTCACTGCAGTGAAGAGACAGCTGCCAAAAGGTGGGACAACACCTGAATTTCCATACAAGTCGCAGGCCAGTTCTGCATTCTCATTAGATCTTGTGGAGAAATGAAGCTGCAGTTCACTCTCCCCTTTATCTGTTAGACAGACATAAAAATGAGTTACCAATGTAATTATTAGAAGATTACATGGCAGAGCTCCAAACCAAGGGCTCTTTTGTTAAAAGACATGTTAACTGTAGACAAACTTACAAAATTGTCCTTGAAAGTTGTTTCTTGGTTGATTTTTGGTATGTGATATAGAACAACTCAATTTTGTTAAAAAAAAAAAAAAGATAAATGAAACAGAAAACAAAACCACCAAAAAATTTAATGGATTCTGCGCTCAAATAATATTGTCACAACAAAAATATACAGAATGTACACAATACAAAAATATTTGGAAACATACAATAGCATCTTACCTTGCAAATATCATTTTGTTTTACTAGCCCTTCACAGGGAAAGTACCACTTGTTCAGTATTTAAGGCAGAAAATGATGTAGTTTAGTGCTTTGTGTTTAACACTTGGATGTGTTGTTAGCATTAGTAGTGTAAGCAAAAGAAAAACTGCATAAATCTGGCTTTATTTGCAAACTGAACAGACACTGTGGGAGTCAGGAGAGAGTCAGTGACAACGTGTCTATCAAGCTCTCTGAAAATAAGGTACTTTAGCTACTTAAATCATAGGGAATATTTTGTGCTTTGTGTTGTAAAGTACCCTGAAACATAAATTTTCTGTAAATTTTCCTACTGGCATATTAGAAAGCTTTTTCCAATTAAAAGCGAATGATTAATGGTGACATTAAAATACATTTGCCTTTAAATAAGCTTGGTTTCTGTCTTAGGTGTGATTCTTATATATGGAACTGCAAAATACACTGCACTCCTTTATAACCAGCTCTTGGCATCAGTGATTAGAGAAGGAATCTTTGAGTTCTACCACACAAAGCACTGCAGAGCAGCCACCACTGTAAGAGGAGCAGGGGAGCAGCAATATTCAGAGGTGCTGGCCTGGGCTCTCTAGTTCCAGCTTGCCCCCAGAGGTGGCTGGTGCTGAACTGCCATGTCCCCATTCTCCAGTTCCACTTTGGGCAAAGCCAGTGGATGGGTGTTCCAAAGCAATTGGGCTGAGCTTGAATCTTTGTGAACAGACATTGAGCTCTTTACTCACTGAAGGATGTGTGAAAGTCCTACCCACTATCTTGTGAGACTAAATATTGGCAGAGAACAGCAGCTTCCTTGTGAGGTCAGCAGGCATGTCAGTATCAGCTCTGAACATGTCAGATTCCATCCTCCGTAGCCCAGTTCAAACTGAAAGGGCCCAATCTGCTCTAAAACACATGGGCAGTATAATCCATCAGAATAACACCATCAGAAGGTGTTGGGATACAGAATCCCTGAGCTTTTTTTCTAGTAACAATTTCTCTAGCTTCCCCCTTCCCTGTTGATAACATACTTCCCACTGCCAAAGGAGCAAGTAGTGAAAAAGCACAATATGCCACGTAAGTGCTAAGATTCCTCATCAACTGACAGGGAAACAGTGACACAAGATGTTGTCTTAAAAACTCAGCAAAAGTAAATTCATCAGCATTTTTATGACTGCTACACCTCACTCAGAGATTGTTTCTGGAAACCTCCTCTCCCACCACTGTATGACAACTCTCTCCTCGTATCTGTGTTATTACCGCTGTGTGTAACACTAATCTTTACCTGTCTGGGAATAAAAGGTGCCATTTGCAGTCCCCGTGGACTTTGATCTGCCTGGTTCTCTCTTTCCTCCTCCTTCCCACGGCTGTCGGAGCCCCGTGTCGCGCTTGTCGCCGGGCCAGTGCTGCTGCCGGCCGCCGGCAGGTGTCCCTGGCAGCTCCGCATCCAGCGCCGCCGGCTGCTCGCCTGCCGCACTGCTCCTCATCCTCATGGACCTCTGCTGCAATGAACTCCCTGCACGGGAAATCCACCACACGAACGGCTGCTTTTTTAATTTCCTCCCCCAGGTGTTGTGTCCTCACTCAAGGACACAGCGTAAAATAACTTGCTCCGAGGTGCTCTGTTTAAACCTGTACATTGGTGAGAGTCCTTGCCTTCTGCTCTAGCACTGCACAGTCATAAGCTTCAATAAATTCATGTTTTATCTGACTGATGGAAAATCCTGGCAATAAAATGAAACCACAACAAATCACTGAAACCAGTCGCTCAGTGGATGCTCCTTCAGGAACATGCTGCTGACTGTGGCAAGTTGGAACCACAAATGAGCAGGATGGAGAATATTACATCTCCAACATGAGCCAGCAGCTTCAAGGACATCTGGAGGTAACAGCCTGGTTGCTGTTAGCTCTGTGGTGCTGCAGCACTGTGGCACTCCTGGGTGTTAGAAAATAACATAACTGGAATTCATGGTACTCTGTAAAAACATAGCAAGTTTTCACACTGTAATTTTAATAATTAAAAAATAATTAAAAAGCTTAAGCACTTTGTGCTACTTCTGGCTCCATGAGCTGATTGATTCTTAGCAGACAACAGGCTCTGTGCACAAACTGCTCCATGTATGGGAGGAGATTTCAGCTCTGATGAACAGGAATGTGAGAGGGTTTCATTCCTTCACCTACCATAAATTTAACACTGCCTTAAAGTCTGGCCTTTGTGATCCCCAGGGTTGTTTGTAGACTTGCTCAGGCAGGGTATGGGGACACAGAATGAAGTCAGAAAGAGGAACAACAGTTTAAAAGAACAAGTCATAAGATCAACTTCAGAGCTGTTTTCAACTAGTTCATGTAAACTACGCTCATCTAAGGAAAAAGGACCAAGGAAGGCTGTCTGCATTACTCTGTTCAGCTTCCTCCCACTCCTGAGCTGAGTAAAGACATTTTGGCCATGTTCAAGCTGATCAAGAAACTGGTGGCTCTCGAACTTTTATCTTGCTGCTTCACCTCAGAGCACACACTGGCAGCAGGAAAGGCATGGAAACCTTTACTGGTAAGAAACTCATGGGCAGTAAGTAGCTTTCAGCTGAGAAAGCGAAAATAAAAGTCAATTGGTGCACATTGCACTCTGGTAAATTATAGGCAAAATAGTCTAGGTTTTTTTGCAATGGAAATTTTCTACCAAAATTTTAGAAGTTTTCCTAAGATTTCCGGAGAACTCCCATTCCTGGTCACCTCTGTTTTCAAGGCATCTGTAATGAGAAAGGCTTAGCAAAGGAATGTCCTCCTTACTTGATAACCATGTCAGAACTCTCCTGGCTCCCACTCTCCTTCCTGCCTGCTCCCAGGGGATCCACAGCTACGACACTCACTGGGCCAGCACCTGCAACAATCCATGGGAACTCTTGTGACTGCTGGGACCTGGACCCAAACTGCAGAGGTAAAATGGCTCAGGGGACCAATCTCTTCTCCAAAATGGTCAGAGCTCTGGCCCTTATCCTTTCCTCTTGGTCCTCAATGAAGGCCCATGAGCAATGTACTGGCCATGCAGAACAACAAAAGTGCAATCACTCTCAGGAATCCCATTTCTGTGTACAAAGGTGCCAAAAATTGTTTCTTTTGCAGGTAAGGCTTATTCCAGGCTGCAGATACACTTATTTTCTCTCCCCTCCTTCTGAGGCAACAGAAGTTTCATGAGTGCATCTAGTAGGAGAAGACTTCACCCCACAACCCAGAGTTATTTTTCCGTAAGAGGCAAAGAAGGGGGCAGCTGATAAGCACTTGTGGATGTCCCCTCTAGAAGGACAGGCTCCTACCAGCTTGTGGTATCATCTGGCAGCATGGATAGCATAGCTGAGAGAATAAAGCCCACAACACAGAGAGACATTTTTCTACGGAGCAAACACAACTGCTACGGTGCCCGTGGGATGTGCTGTGAAAGACTCTGGTGGCTGTGCCCGGGCACCAGCAGGAAATAGAAAAAAGGAAGAGAGGAGTTTGTCTGGAGAGACTATTATGGCTGCTTTGTCCAGACCATTGAATAGGTGGGTAAAGGGCAGAGAAAAGGAGGGCACCCACACTCCTGGACTGTAATTTGGCAGCTCTCTAAAGTGACAAGCAAAATAAGCACCTTACAGAGAAGAGTACCTATAAGCTCTGCTTGTGCTACAGATGTCCCCATGTGGTCCCTAGGTCTGTGCAGGCAATTGGGTGAACTGTGCCACAGCCCATTTACAGATTGCCTGAACTGGGCTTGACCAACATTAAAGAAAAAGGCATCACTGCAACTAACTGTTGTCTGGGGCTCTTGAACATCCATTGCCTCAGGAAGAGGCATCCTCAAAATTTTAGAAGTCATATTAAAACCAGCTTTATCCATTTTACAATGATCACTGTAGCAAATAACACCCTCTCCACTTCATTGGGAAACCAGTGCTACATACAAACTGATTTAACTCCACTGCCTTCGGTGGACTTGGCCCCAAATGGATTGTATGGCTGTAAAGACTGGATAGCTCCTACCCTGGGCTGCTGGAGGTGATCATGGTCCCATTTTCCTAGTAAGAACCTGCTGGAAGAGTTGAGATCCTTGCTAGGGGCTCACTGCAGGCCAGGTGTTAGGTCAGTGTGGTGGGAAAAAAAGTAAGAAGAAAACAGCACCTGATTGTCATCTGATAAAACCACAAATGAACATTTGCCCTCCTTTTCTTCATCCCCCCCCCCAAAAACCCAAAAAACCAAAAAAAACCAACAATCCAGCCACACCCTCTAGCCACAGCAGGCTGGGGAAGGGGGAATAATTAATTAAAATCAAGTGAAACATGCACAGGAAAAGTCACTTCTGGCTGGGTATCCACAACACTCTAAGATTCCCAATGTTTATAGTGCAATTTCATTTGACCTGTGGTTGCAGACCAGTCTCCATCACTTTGTGTGATCAAGTTCTGCCAATTTCTTTGAAAGTTGTGCAAGACAAGTTTCAGCAGAGGTTAAAATACCTTAGGAACCATTCAAGTAATTAGACAGTGGCACTGGTATGGCTGAACAGTCAGACATGTCCAAAGAAACCAGACTCAAGCTGCCTTGTGAGTACCATTTGAGTCTCTAATTAGTAAATGTCTGCTCTTTTTCCCTTTTAGTGTTCAGTAACATAGAGGAAATTCACTGAACAATTGGCCGTAATTCCAGCACTGACCTGGAAAATACAAATATCTCATAGAAAATATTGATGTGTGATAACAACCCAAGCAGTCAGTGCCCAGGTGCAGGGCAGAAACTGCAGGGCATGGCCAGCCAGAGTTACAGAACCTGCTGGATTTGTGAATAAACTGATCAGCCCATTCTTTCATGAGATCTTTAAGCACCTCCTCCAGCACACTCGTGTGTTCAGAAGAATCATCCTCCCAAGTTAAATACAAAAATAGATCCTCCATCTTCATTCATTTAACACAGCTGACAGATGACTTCTGCTCTCCAGTTTTCTGTCCCATGTTTTCAAGGAGGGGGAGGTAGCTTTAGATCCAACAGACTGTAGGCAAAAATATTCCAGAAGATGGCAAACAAGACAAAAATGACGTAAATAGAAAGGAAGATCCACCATAAAGTCTGATCTTGGAGTCTCTGCTCATAGTTCCTCAGGATGATAACACCAAGGGTGATTCCAACCATCACCCCTCCCAGGTGAGCCATGAAGCTGGGGTGGGGGCATGGGGGGTAAGCGGAGGGGTGGAATCGCAGCCACACGGCTCTTCCAAATTCAAAGCTCACTGGAACAAAGAATAAAAAATAAGTTAATTGTCTAGGTTTATCCCTTCTTAAGTCCATGTTGTGGGCAGTACTGCATCCCTGAGGAGACAGAGAGGGAGAAATTGCCTTGTGTGGTAAGCACAGGGAAGCTGTGGCTATGTCAGGGCTGTGGCACACAGACATGAGGTCTCTCCAGAGGCTGGAAAGTGGTGTGGGTTTGTGAGAGTGTAGATAGGTTGGGGAATATTCACCTTCTGAAATTTATACCAAAACCATAACAAAAATGAGTTAGACTTTGAAGACAGTTGTCTGTGATGAACACACAGTCTAGTTTCTCTTATTGTGCCCCCCTGGGGTTAGGGCTGGAAGAGAATTCATCAGTGTGGGTATAATGCTGCTGCCATCCCAGACAGGACGTGCTCTAGGAAACCTAAGTATTATCATTATGAAAGCATTGCATGTTTGAGACTGCAAAGAGATGATGTTTAAGCTCCTTCACAAACACCACAAGCTACAGATGCTGGCTAACGACAAATCCTTGTTTACAAATGCTTGTGTTGAAAGCCAAAATCTGCAGTGGAGAGCAATGTGGTTCCTGCTGCCAGAAGGTCCAGCTGCAAGTTCCTACCAAAACTGCTGCAAAGTCAAAACCCTCTGAATCAGCATGAAGCATTATGACAAGGACAAACAAAACAGGACTGGCTGCACGTGTGCCAGGCATTGTATGGTACTTACTACAGATCAAGGCAACAGCCATGCGCAGCAGTTTGAATTGGCACTTCATTCCTGACCAGTTCTGGAAAAGAGACAAGGAAAACAAAGTAATGCTGCACACAAACCTGAAGGGATATTACATTTAGATCTGTCACTTGTCGGGCAACTTCTCAGTGCATTCAAGCCCTACTGTGCTTTTTCAATGCTACTTTCTGTGCCTCAGGCTCCCTGAAATTCTGCAGCTCAGATCTTTGGCAGAGCATAGAGAAACAATAAAGACTTCAATAAAAGCATATCAAGGAAACAGTGCCATAAGAAAGCCTGGACTTAGTCTCCTCTGTCTTCAGGCTTGGTTATTAATCAATATAGTGGAATAAAAATCTCTGAATGATAATCGGAAATCATGGAGAAATATTAAAAGTCCTCCTTTTCCACTTGCACATAATTTTAAAGCAGGAAAAGAGATCGTGTTTTGAGAAACTCAGATGTATGACAACATTATTATTTTTGTTATTATGTGACTAAATTAAAATTTGCCTATTGAAGGCAGACTGAGATACCAAGATAATAGGTTTCTTGTGAAAAGTTCCCTATTTGTCACACTGAAGAAATAAAAAGAATGCTTTTAAACTCTTCAGACTATCTCTAATGGCACTTGGGATGGCAAAAAATTCAACCTCCACAAAATAAGTAACTGATTTTCTCTCTCCACAGAGAGACCTAACCCAGTCAGAAAGCTCTGAGCTCGTGCTGATTAATACTGTGCTGCCTCCTTCATTTTTAATTTCCATGTAGCTGCTTTGAACCCCTCCCCTCACTCTTTACCTTGGGGTGACATGCTTTATTGCTTCCCCCTGTTGGTTATTTTATGTATTTAATTCCAATAATATTTATTTTTCCAAGCAGGAATGTTTCCATTTCCTTTGGTTAATAGGAGGCACAAGGGAACAGAAGATTCCAGAGACCCTCCCTGCCACAGTCCCTGCTGTCCCCAGCTGTGCCAGACTGAGCTTTGCCAGCAAACAGCCAGCGCGCCTTTCAGCACGCGGGAGCATCGCATCTAGACAACAAGTGAGCACAGAGAGACAAGGGGGAAAGGAAAGCAAAAAAATCCCTCCACCAGAACTGGAAAGGCAGCAAAAATAATTTCAGATCAGAAGAGAGGCAGTGGATAATGGAGAAATAAAGATGCTAAGGTAGCAATTGCTAAATAGATTTGGCAGAGGCCAAGGAGTAGTGAAATGACAGATCACTTTGTGATGTTCTAAGAAGTCAGGGAAGGTAACTGCTGAAGACTCTCCACATGCCTCTGGAAGAGCCTGTTCCTCTAAAGCAGACCAAAATTTCCTCCAATGCCCCCCTCTAACACTGTGAACTGTGGTATTAAAAAACCCTGTGTCTGCATTACCACCCTGAAAGACAGAGGAAGCTCCCTCCTGCTTCCCTTGGCACAGTGGCAGGGAACACAAATCACACTGAAAATAACTGAATGAAGGGATGCAATTCCCCAGCAGAAACCCTGAGCTATAGGGGTAGCCCCTCTCCTCCACTCCCTACCTCTCTGCCAGCCACTCAACTGTCTCATTTGGACAGCAGCCTCAGCTCATTCATGCTCTGAAAAGCTTGAAGAGGGTGAAGTAGACTAGTTCTGCTCAGGATATCTCTCACTTCCCAGCTGTTACAAAGCTGTCTGGAGCAGCACCACTGTGGGTCACAGCTGGAGCCTGCTGACTTTACTGTAGACAAGCATTAAGTACAAGGTTTTCTTTTAGGCTTGGCTCCAACACCACCACACACACACATCTTCCAGCACCCATATAACAGATCTTCTGTCTCTAGTGCAGCCACCTCACATTATCTTCCCATTCAGACCCAGGGGAGGAGCATTATCCTCATTTTTATGGTTATTCTGCTCTGATACTGCTGGTACAGGACAGACATGCCACTACACGTGAATCTTCTATCAGCAAAGCCTTTTTTGCCTGATGTCAGCTGAGGAGTCCCCCAGACAGCTGTGTTGGGCTTTGCCACCACCTAGCTGAGGGCTGGGGATGAACTCCTGTTTCCAGCCTTAGAAGAATGACAATGCTGGTATTTGCTCACCTTTGTAAAGTATTTCATGAGGTGAAACAGCAAAGAGATGCATCATTAGATCACGGAGGGTTCAGCTTCAGTCTGGGTTTTACAAATGGAGATAAGGAATATTCTGCACATGAATCCACTGAATGCTAAATTTCCTTAGATACTCACTAAAATTACATAGCACATCCAGACAGAAACAGGTCTGCCACTTCTGCAGAGCCAGTCTGCTTTTCAAACATTTGTCAGCCACTGCATGGAGAGTTGATAGCCTGGAGAACACTGATAAATCTTGGATTACCAACATCTTTAGGTTGTCCTTGCAAACTGTCAGCCATCAGGGTACCAAGCCACCAAGTGCAAGGTAATATTTCCATTCCAGAACCATATCACTTGAGACAAGACAAGCTCTGAATGACCAATAGCTGGGTCAGACCTTACTTCCAGCCCCTTTGGGCCACCAGACGTGGCTCACTCTGAGGTCAGACAGTAACTCTGGTACTCACCATCACAATATTGGCCAGGTGAGCAGAGACAAGAGCATACACACCTCCAGAGGAGCCCACCACCGGCGCCCTCATGTCAGCCACTGACACTGCCAGGGACCCTGGGGGAAACAACAAGGCTTTGTAACAACTGCCCACCAAATAAACACACTCTCTCCTACCCTACATCCCTGCTATGGCCTGTTTGTGCTAATTGCTGCAGGCCAGGAAAACAGAAAGAGAAGGAGGGGGAAACTGACTCGTGAAACCAACTCAGTCCTGTCAAGGCAGTGACTGATTGATTCCTCTGCACCTACTTTAAAAGCAGCCAAGCAAGGCAGCAATGTGTCTTTAAACTTGTCCTGCAAAAAGGCATTTATTCCCCCATTGAAAGAACAAGGAAGCAGGAGACAGACACATCTGTGTTTGTTTCTCACCTGAAGATAAAACAGAAATAGCTCCCATGTTGGCAAGAAAAATATTAGCACAGGGAGAAGGACCTAGGGACTTGTAACTTAGCACAGGCCTCTGATCAAAGCACAGCTTATTACCTGTAAAACTTCAGAGTAAAACTAGCCAAAAATAACCTGGATGGAGACAGTAGGCACATGACAGCAAAATGACAGGTCAAGTACATAAAGGCACCACTAATAACAACACAGCCAAACATAGACATTGCTTCTTCTTATCCCAGTTGGAGGTTTGGATCTGCTCAAAGTTCCTTTCATTGCTGACTTTAAGAGTAATTTAAGCGATAGAGGGAAAGGCAGATTTGCTGTCACAAGGAAGGGATAATGAAGATCTTTGTGATGATTTGGAATAGAAAAAAGACATATTGGCAAATCCTGAGAGAGACCTTGGTAGCACAGAATCTAATGAACTTCTTTGCTAATTGCCCAACAGATTCCAGGTCAAGAAAATGCTGAGCTTCCACCAGCCAACTCTGCTGATAGCTCCCTCCTTCCTTGTATGGCCCTGAGACTTCTCAGCTCTTAAACACTGCCATTAAGGAAAAAGTTAATGAGAAATAAAGGAAGGAGTAATAAGAACTTGCAGTTAAGTCCTCAGATACTGCACTGAGTGCCTCAATTTCCATTCTTAATGTGTCTTCTTAGTAAAGCCAGACAAATGAGAAAGAACCATAAAAGTTGTGGCCTAACTACATTTTACTGTCTATTCCATATTATTTAGCAGCTGAGTTATCTTTATATTGCCTCAGCATGAATATACCCATTTTCCTCTCTCCTGGCACATGACAAAGAATAAAGGATGTTTCATAACTGGCAAAGATATCAGTGAAGCCCTGGGATTTGGTAGGTGTATCTGTGTAGAAAAGCTGTGTCTGGGAAGTTGCAAATTGGGCACCACTTTTGTTAGTGTTTGTTAAAATAACAGTCAGGGGACAGTGGAGCTGCTCTGCTAACTCCTTTCTCTGCAGTAAACACCATTGGTGTTTGTACCATGCCTCGTCCTGTGTCCTAGTCCAATTATTCTTTCCACAGACTGTCTCCTGGAATGCAGGATTTATTAGTACCCAATGCAGCCCATTCTACAAAGGGTTTATCTGCATATTATGGAAAAAAGTAATTATGTGGCTGAAAAAAATCAAACAAACACTATAAATCTTGAACAAAGGCAGTCAATCGCTGTCTGAGTTCCACTGTAAAGCTCTTGGTTGTTTTCACACCCTCCTCCTATTTTAACTAGATGTTCATCTATTGTCAGCTTCCATCACCTCCAAACTGCTGAAAATTCCAAACATAAATAAAAGCAATTCAGCACAAACTAAAAATCAATCAGACCCCACGGCTTAATGATGAAATGAATTTTCTAGATTTCTGTGCACTGCTCACAATCTACAACTAAATACTTCTTGCTTACTTAGGCTGTAGAAAGGTGACACACAGGACAAATGGAAGAAGAACTGCCACAGGACCAGCATGACTCCACATTCAGGAAGATCATCTAAAGCAAGGCATTTCTCCAACTCAAAAGACAGCACAGACCATTTTCACTGCTTCTCCACCTGGGGCATGCAGAGGTGTCACCTACCTGCCACAACTCCTGCAACGTACACAAAACTGATCCTCGCAGCTCCGTGCACCATTTCCAGAGGAACCCCAACCAAGAGCTGAAGGACAACATTGAGCCCAAGGTGTTCTATCCTGCAGCAAGGAAAAACAACAGTTGTCTTCTTTTCCAACTCTTCATCTCCTTTCTCTACCACTGAGACCCAGATATCTTGGAAAGAAAATCAAAGAGCACTCAATTCACATAAGTAGACTAACACTGGGAAAAACAGTGATTCCGTAAAAAATCAGACCCAGAGCTGCAATGTTTCTTCCCTCCTTGCTGCTTTTATCTTTTTCAAATCCATGCAGGTCATTTCAGCTAAAGACCTCGTACAATGTTTGGTTCTTAGTCAGACATTTTTTTCCTTTTTCTTTGCTTGAAAAAGTTAAATGACTTGTCAAAAANGCAGCAGAGCCTGGAACAGAAGCCAGAAATTTGACCTGCTCCTCTCTTCTCCCCTCCTAATAATTCCACTTTTCCCTGCACACATCACACTGCCATGACGGGGAGGGGTTGTTAAGAAGAAGATGAGTGTAGAAGTTCCAGAACTGCCATTTCCTGGTGCTGCAATGCTGCTTTACAGTATGGGCTGTCTGACCCTCACCCTTTTCTGCTGTGCCTACTTCAATGGTCAGAATGGGAAGCAGAGGGCATTTTGATCTCTGCTCAGGTGCCCAGGTGTACTCACTGACGCTCTCCCTTCACCCACCCTTGCTCCCATTACAGTCAATAGCAAAACTCCAAAACTCCTGTTGAACAGACAGGAAAAAGGTGGGCTGAGGGAACTCTTGCAGAAAGCCCCACTATCACAAGTGCAGGACCACTTGCAGCCTGGAGGCAGAGTGTGACAGCTCACATGTGTATATTGGGTGGAGACTCCAGTGCAGCAGATTTCTCCTGAGCTGAATCAATAGCTTCAACACAAGTTCTCTGTTGCTTTAATCAATACTACTTAACAAACCTGTCCTGCCACTTTTCAAATCTCTATACAGATATTCATCTGTAGGGTCTTCCAGTGAGGTAATACCAGCACCAGGCCCTGAACAGGATCCTCAACACTCTGCTAGAGATCCTCATCTCTGTCTGAGATTTACCCTGGGCTCACAGGACTGTGACCTCACTTAATGGTGACATCTCACTGGAGCCAAGGGTATCCTGCTTTTTGTATGAAGAGAACCTGCTTACAAAACAGATGGATCTAAATGACACAATGGTACCCTTAACACAGAAGGCCAGCATCTTTTGGGGAAAATAAAGCAAAGTACGTAATGCCTTGAAAATATACATCCTATTTTATACAAGAAAAGGGTTGTTCACAGGCAGGCACTAGCAAACTTTGGTTTAAGTTATATGCATTTCCACTGTTTTGATCTTTTCCAAGTTACCATAGCAATTTCCCATATACAGCAGAGAAAAACACTGATGGTGAGATTCAGTAATGACAGAACAGTCTCATAAATGATAATTTAAAGTTGGACTGCAAAAAAGTGCTAGAAATGATACTGCAGAAAACAATCCTCTCCTAATATCTTAATAAGTTCGTTTCCATTGAATTTCTCTCCAAGGATGAATTTCTCTCCGGCACAATACATTCAGCACTGCAATTTTTCATCATGGGAAACTGCTGCATGTAACTGAGTTCTTTCATTACCTTCCTCAAGCCTTCTGAAGCCACTGGGCATGGTCAGCACTCGCTCTGATCCCGCATGCTCACAGAACACAGGGAATTAAATTAGGAACAACCAGCAAAGGTCAAACTGAGATCACTGAGATGAGTCCAAGCACCCAAGTGCCCTTTCACAGAGGGGAGGGAAGAAGCTTTGGCTGGCACACAGTCAACATCATGAGGTGGCACCTGACATTTCCACACAAAGCACTGGGTCTTATTTTTCAAAGGAAGCTTTTGTAAGAGCTCAGCAAAGTTTATCCTGGAGTCTGAAGTGACTGCTCTGATTCACAGCTGTTCTTAAAAGACTTCCCAGGAGCAATCCCATTCACTTCTCTTCCCCATCATGCTAAGAGCTTTGAAGGCACCAGAGTCAATAAGTACCCATAAAATATAATTACCCTTTGCCAGTGCTGAATGTGTCATTCTTGAAATGACAATTTCATTGATTTATTAAGGACTTTCTCCTTCCCTGAGACCAAACAAATGGGACTGAGCATCAATGCAAGTCATTAGTTATGGCAGTGATACAAATGTGTGGGCTTCAGATACCAACGTCTGCTTTCCATGAAAACAGAAGGGCAGAATTTACAACTTTGCCTTTTCAGCCCTTGACAAAGCTCCCTCCATCAGAACCAACACACAGCCTGTACATTTTTGGAATCTTTCTAGAGGCACAGCCAGCCAAGCCTTAGCAACTGCTGCCTTCTCAAACACCTTCTGGCTGCCACTTGCTCTTCAAAAAAAGACCGAGTGCACTAAATTAAGGAGCAGTCCACATTACCATTTAAAAGTCTCAGCTGGAAGCAGGATAACAATAGACCCATGGCATTGTGTTATCCTCTCATTTGAAAATGAGAGGAGAATGATGCGTGTCCACTAAAAAACAATATTACCTTTCCAAGATTTATCTGTTTTCCTCACAAGAAAGGAGCTTAACACAGAAAAGTTAGAAATAAAGGAACATTTAGCTTAACTCCAGATACTGCAGATAAATCACAAGGTTTATAGTTCCAATGGGACTCTCCATTGTTTTAAAGGCTGTGTAGCTAAAGGACTTGGAATCCATCATGACGAGTCCCCTGCTCACCAACTTCCATTGTTCCACTCTGAGCCAGCCAGAGGTGAAATAATCCTGTGGGATTTTTTGGCCAGTGAGTGTGAAGAATGCCAGGGAACTGCCTGCTACAAGGGTGACCAGGTGCAGGTTAGGAAAGCATGCCACAGAAAGGCATTTAATGCTGGAAAATTGTCCTTGTGCAGGTGTTTCTCCTCCAATGTATCCTAAAGCAATCTGTAGTTATAGAAGAGATATGGTAAAACACCACCACCATCAAAAGAAAGCCCATAAACAAATTAACTAACATTAGTTAAAATCAAGTGTTTCTTTCTTTTACAAACCCAGTTTTCCCCATATTTTCAGTGATAGAAATTTCCACTTCTCATTTTATGTAACCAGCCTCATGTCTAAGCCCAGTAGTCTCCACTTGCAGGATGAAATCTATGCAATATGGGCTCTTTGGAGGGATTCAGCATGCAGAGGACAGATGTTGCCACATTCAGAAGTTTCTTCTAAAAACTTTCCCCTACTCTTCCCTTGGGTGGAGTCTGTTTTTACCCAGGGATCTGGGGCACATCTTGTGCTCCAGAGCAATTACACACCAAGGAAATTATTCCATGGCAAGGAAGAGACATCAGCATATCTTCCATCAGAGATGTGGAAAAAAGGCAAAGATCAACTTGATCTTTCTGGCTTTTCATAGAAGAACATTGACTGATGGAAATATAGGCTTTCTATTTAAGAACAAAGGGTCCTTATGCAGTTTCAAACTCTACACTACTGCTGAAAGGCTTGTTGCTGTCATTTTTCAATGACAGAATTAAAGAAAATTGCAATTATCTGCCAGGAATGTGTGAAGATAATGATCTGAGAAACTGCTCAGAGGGGGTAGAATGTTTTGTACAGGGATGAACTTTCCAGTGACACTTACTCATCACCATGGCATCACAAACATCACACAATGAAGTCTATTTAAATTTTGTGAGGACTAGCACAGCTGAGAAGAACAGAGTTAAAATCTCCACACCTTGTATATTCTTCCCAAGTCTGCTACATACCTCCCATGGGATGAAGGAGGATTCATTTTACTGTGCACCTTCATTTTGCATGGACACCATTCTCTGTCCATCTGGTCACTTGAGATTGTCAACTCTTCAGGAACACTGGTGTTTGCCCAGTGTGTACAAAATGTGAGTTCAGGCTTGACACAGCCTTCTAGGCATTATCTCAGTCCCTAGAGAAGGGATCAACATTACTGAGTGATGACATGTCCCAGACACAGGCAATTTAACTGACTTTTCCAACACCCTGTAGTTTTTAAATATCAGTCCAGCACCTTTGCAGACTTGTTCTACCACCTGCACAGCTCCTTTAGTGGAACACTGGGCTTTGACCTGGTTTTAGGAAGTGCACAGTAAGAAGAAAGTGTGGTCCCAACACCGCTGGGGAGAGGAGCAGCATCTGTTAAATTCCTTTTGTTGCCTTGCCCCTTCAGAGAGCTGTGAAGGTTTGCACCTCCTTGCCCAACAGTCCACAACATCTTCAGATTTTTGCACACAATTTATAATTGAGTTTTTAAAATTTAATTCTGAGCTGATTCTGTCACTTCCTCTATCTCTCTGAGGACCCTGAACTGTTTGTAAGTACTCACCCTGCATGCATGAATATGTAGGTTAGGTACCTCCAAGCCTGGGCCCGAAGCTGGGGATGGTACAGTAATGCATTCTTCAGGTACAAGGGGTGGCTGACTTGCAGCACAAATCTATCTAAGACCACTCCATTGTAAAGAAAAAAGGCAACCTAGAAGAGCAGAGAGATTCATTGGTTAGCAAATGCCTTTTCTCACCAAAAAGTACCTTTTAGCTAAAATAATGAAGAAGAAAGTAATATATAAAAATTGACAGCATCACACAGCATGAAAATTCCCTGTTTTGAGGAACCTGCAACACACTGATATAACTGTATTTGTGGTCTCCTGTAACACACCAGCCCCTGAGTCAGAGGAAGCTGCTCCAAATCAGCATCCTACTATCAGTGTCATATCCTACTCTGTACTTACTTGAGCACATTACTCAGCAAATGTGCAAAGATCTCATTTGGGCAGCACATGAGCAGGTCAGAATATTTAACCTAGAGGTTCTCTCCCCTCCTTTTTCTCTCCACTCACAGAACAGAGGTAGCTGTACAGAAATTTCTAATTCCACTGACTTATCCATTTCTCTAGAATTGTCCTGTTTTCACTCCTCAAACAGTTTTGCTCTAGTTTCCCAAACCATGTAGTCCCATATACAAATTGTTCCAATGACAGGATCACAGTCTCCACTTAAACACACCCCAACAGGCAACCAAAATGGCCACCAGCTTCACCTGTCCTTGTCCAGGTCTGAACGAGTCCCTCTCTAACCCTTGATTGTGTCCCAGCAGAGCCTTTGGCAGTGTGGGGAGGTTCCCAGGGAGGGTACTTGCCTCTACAATGGTGATGGTGATCATGAACCAGGGCGGGGGGCAGCAGGTGTAGCTGTCATAGTACCACTTGCGGTCGATCTCCCGCGGGAGGGTCTCGTACGCCACGTGCCGGATCAGCCTCTGCGAGAGGCTCAGCCCCGTTTCCTCCAGCAGGGCCTTGCTGCACAGCCTCCTGTTCCCCTGCAGGATGGCTTGGCGGAAACTGTTCGACCTTTTGTTGCTCATCTGGGTAAAAGGGAACCGAAGAAACCATGAGCACAAAGCAAGGCCTGGCACAATCATCAGGGAGAAGTGCCAGTTTGGCTGCACCAGATCCAGGCAGGCAGGAAAGCCACCACCAGGCTAAGTTTTAGGAACCAAGTCTCGGGACAATGACAGGGTGCACTGAAAACCTGGGGTGCAAGGAAAACAAGTACCACAGCCTGCCATTATGATGCCAATAAATGAGGTCAGGGCAGAACTCTGGCAAGGCAGAGCAGAGGCTGCTGATGCACCTGGCTGAGCTCTATGGCCCATTCTCCAGCCTTCCATGCACTGTCTTCACCATCGGTTATCACAATCCATACTCCTGTGTCGTCCTTCCCTCTGCTCCCCCTGCTCTATCACACTTCCCTGCAGTCTTGGGGCAGGAAATTTCTCAAATGTAGCAGCAGGCACTTTCACAGCATATCTAACCCTTGTGGCAGGAGTTAGCTCTGGGCAAAGAAAATTATCTCTTTGTGTAAAACAAAACTGCCTGAGCAACAGCAACAAACAACAAATTAATCAGCTGTACAGGCTGTCTTAGCTCCTGTAAGCTTGCAAGTTTATACAAGGCTTCTTTTATAAGTTATCCTCAGAGGGGGCAGACTCTGAGATGGCACAGGCTTACAGCTAATTTGTATATGCATTATCACCTTGCATGCATAGATTTAGCTATCTTTTTGAGCATTCACTTTACCAGTTTGGATATATAATTAAAGCAATTGCACTTGCAAATTAGGCAGATGGAATCTTACGCTTAGCCTTCTGGGGGCGGGGGAACAAACCAGGTCTGAAAGAGCTTGCTCCAAGATTTGTATAATTGTTAATTAGCCCTGATGTCAAACAAACCTGCTGCATTAGAGCCACTGTCTGTACTGGCTGAATCTTTGGCAGGGAGCTCCAAAGTCTCACTGTGTATACAGGGTGCTGCAGGGGGACCTTCTACTGTAATAGGCAGCAAAGCAAACATGACAGCCTGGTCCTTCTTCTGAGAGAACTGCTAACTGCTCTCAAACCACCAGCACATCCAGCCTCCCAGAACCAAGCAAGAGAAGACACTCAACAGCATTGGCTTCCAGTTGTCTTGGATCATGCTGGTTTCAGCAGCATGAAAGCCAGCAAAGCCCAGAGCTTGTGCTCTCAGTGCCCAGGCAGTCAGGGAATTGCTCCAAGCTGGACCAAGCTGCTTAAATACAGTAATCACTGCAAGGAGCCATCTCCTGTTAATCACTGGAGGAAGGCAAGGGGCCATCTGAGGTGATGGCACTGCAACCCGCTCTGCCCATCCCTCCTTAGCCTGCATTTGTAGCCTGTCCCTGCAACACTGAGGAGCATTGACTATCAATTGATGCTCTTATATTTTTTTTAACTGGGGAAAAAATTGTTGTTGTTGCTCTCTTTGAGTTGTTTCAGTGAGAAGATGTTTTACCCTAACAACTCTCTCCATTTAGGTATTTCTCCTTTGTTCTCTCTTTCCTTTGTTGATTCAGAAAACACTTGTAAAAGAACATTTCTTGTAAAAAAAGCAGAAAAACAAAGAAAAAAAAAATGTCCACAAAGTCTCTCTCTCAGTCTTCTCATGTCTATCATCCAAAAGTCTGTATCTAAAACTAGGGAAGATGAGGGGGAAAAATTGTTGTGGTCCTCTGTTGCATTAAGAAAGCCTGCTCATACTGAAAGACAATATTTTCATAGAGAAACACCCAGCAGGTACAAGGCTTTCCTTAGCATGTGTCAGATGCCTTTTGCTAGGTAAGAGATGTACCTCTGTTTCAAAGATACTTTTAGCCACCTAATGACCTCACTGTGTCCACAGAAGAAAGCTTCACTCCAGGTTAGTTCAGAACAGCCTTTCAGAGATGTTCTGCATGTGCTCCCTCACAAAGTTCATTCTTTTCTCTCTGGCTTTGCCTGTCTTATGGGCAAGAATAAATTCAGACTGAAACTATAAAATTGCCTGAAGATACCAGACAGTTGACTGGAGCTGCTGATCTGCTTATTCCAATTACAGTGATAAATGGGATTTCCTGCCTACCACAAAACAGTCAGTGTTTTTCCCTGCTGCAGCACTTCAGTGGAAAAGATAGTAATTTCCAGAGTCAAGGAAAATCATCATTTCAGTTCAGCATCAAGAAGTGCTGGCCACCCTCGGTAGATGATCATCTCATCAGCACAGAGATTGCCAAGGAAGATGGGCAGGAAACTCCAAAGGCTGCTGATGTCCATGGTTAGGATTGTTACAAAGATTTCCTTGTATCTGTTGAGCAGAGGAGCCTAAGGGAAGCACCCCTGAACTCGTCTGTTACTGTTACAAGGGACTGGCTCAGTTCAGTCACCTGAACTCAGCACAGCCTCACCAGTCCAGTGTCCTCCCTGCAATAATGCTTGTGCTTCCCATGGAGCCCAGAAAACAGCCAGGGCACTGCAAATTCATCACCATGATGTTTCTGAAGATGCTCCTCAATATACTAAAAACAAAACAGAAGGGAAAGGTCTTCTTAGATTTAAGAGCAAAATATTGCAGGATCACTGTAAATCATACCTCAGATGACCAAAGCCTCCACTGGCTCTCCTGAGGAGATGGGAAACTGGACTACTGTTCAGCAGAAAGCCCTGCCTTCCTCCTTCCAGAAAGGAAAATAAATCACAGGACCTTTCACACCCCACACAGAAGCTAACATGGAAGGGACATGGAAATATTTGCCAGACCTTCTTCAGAGCAAAGGATATAGAGAGAAGGTCCAGGTTTCCTCTACATTGTGCATGGTTTTACACCCCGATGAGGCAGGGACACAGTGTCAGGACTGTGCCAGACGTGCTGAAAAGCCCCCACAATCCCTCAAGATGTGGATGAGTGGATGTACTGAGCCCTTGTTAAAATCAGGCCTCTCGGGAAGGAGGCATCCTGCTGGTCCCCACCTGCATGCATTGCCCATGGCACCAAGGAGGAGATGATCTCCAAAGAGACAGCACAGATGACTGCCAGGGCTCAAGCAAACACAGCAATCCTGGCTCTACTCACATGACCCCAGAGGCCTTTGGATCAAGCTAAGATGAGGATAGACAGAGGATTAAGTCAGTATTGCTGCTCTCACCAATTCTTGATGAGAAGTCTGTTTTGTTCCTCAGACTGAACTTGGAAGACTCAAATCTTCCCAAACAGAGTCTTGCATATGGTCACAATTTGCTGACTGGATTTTGGAATTACATAATATTGGTATTTATGAGCCAAGTATTTAATCATCAGCTGAAAGAACACTAGGCCCATTGTTGGCCTGCACATATCATGGCTCCAGGAGCCCAGGGCAGCCCATCTCACTTCTCTTCATGCAATTGATCTAGGACTTCTTTAACGAGCATGATATTAAAGCTGCAAACAGATGGGTACAGCAAACAGTATGTGGAGAGAGAAGATAGCAGTGGGGAACAACACATTCCCTTAGTCCTTCCTGCCTGCAAAATGGTATTCTGCAGAGAGAAAGAAATTTCCCTTGCAGAAGAGCCAGGCTGAGCTGACTGGTACCCAGGTGCTGCCATCTCTGCCCTTTGGTATCACCCTACCAAAACAAACCAAGGCTTAGTGCTAGAGCTCTGCTCAAGGGCTGGGTTTGATACCTCTGTGCAAATGGAAAATTTTTTCCTACTTAGACCTGAACCTGTCTTCAGCACTGAAAACGTCAACATTTAAGATGTCAAGAGTAGAACAGTGATAAACTTTGATGAAGTACAAAGCCCTGCTTTTGTTTAGCACACATGGCACTCTAAAATTACTCTGGGATAATCTGCAACCTACAAAGGAAGTGGTCCATCCCCACTGGCAGACCAATTTCTCTGTGTTCCTTGGATATCTGTAGTACTGTGGCTACCTCAGATAATCAATAGCCAAGTCATGTAGTATTTCCCCCATCTCCAATTTCAGGGCTTGCATGGGGCACAGTACCCTTTTTATGGTTTTATTCAGCCTCACTCAGAAGGTTTTGAAAAACATGGATTTCTGCCGATTACGTATTGGCATCTTTGAGACTGGTCTCGAGCTATTTTTAAACACATGCAGCTCTGTGACAGGCAATGCATTCAGCTCTCCAGCTCTGATCCTCCAAGACACAGAACATTAAATCAGAAGTTAGCACAAGCTTTTTAAAAGCCTCTGCCAGCTCCAGTTTTATAACCCACTTTACTTACAAATGCAACCTCTCCAATCAATTTTGCTTTCAAGATTCACATTTATTTCCTTCCCTCTGCCCACACTTCTACAAAATGCTAATGTGGGTAGAGACAGCTTTTCCCAAAATGCATATCTCAGCGTTAAGTTCATCTGTCACAGATGTTCATATCCTCTGAGCCAACCTGGTAGCACTTTCCCAAATAGTATCAAAGGGAAAAAAACCTGAATGCCAAATACCAACATTCTGATCTGGTTTGACCAAGTAATGGTTTACTCAAGGGATTCAAAGAAAAAGGCAGAGAGACAAAATAAATTATCCCTGCTCAAGGTTTTGCTTGATTCCTATTAAATGTGCCAGGCTTAGGCCTTCCAGCACTTCCAATAGAAAAGGTAAAACACTTTCAAATTGCAAGGTTAGTTGAAAGAACATTGCTTGCAGGACAAGACTAACATTGTGGTTCAAATAACATTGTTACACAGTGCTTCAAAAATGTGTGTTGTTCACATTAAACATGAGGTAGAATTAGCCTGTCCCTAGAAGCCAGCAGGGCCAGGGAAAGCAAAGCAGGTGGTGATTCTTGATCTGGAAAATAAAGGATGTGCATTTAATTAGTTAATATATTTTGCTCATTACTGAGATGTTACATCAACTTCAAGTTACTACAAAGCCTGGTCTAAACATTTCTGTTGGAAGCAGCAGTGTTTTGTTTTTCCCAAGTCACATGAACTCTGTCTTAGAGCTTACTACTTACTGCAAGCTCTATTACAGTTCACAGGATATGATGTGAAGTAATCCAGGACTGCCAACAGCAACTGCTGTTCAGCAAGAATCCCAGCAAATGATATCTCAAGTATAATTAACTCCTGGCTTGTCTCTTCTCTAAAAGTAGCAAAGTTAGTTAAACACCTTGGTTCACTATCTCCTCCTGTGGCCCATGCTGTTCATAGCCAGAATTTTCTCTGTGCATCTCTTTTCACAATGCTGCAAAGCAACCAGAGAGCAGAGATGCACAAGATGTCTCCACTTGTACAGGAAACACTTTTGTTACTCTGCACTGTCTCAGACTCAGCATAAGAAATCCCATCTGAAACTGCTTTCTGCCATTACTACAAACCACAGTGCAGAAACAGAAATGGATATGATTGAAGCATTGTGTTTTACAACTACATGAGCTGAATTTCATACACACAGAGGAGAAGTAATTTCCAATGAGTTGCCTATCTGATCTTTTTGAGCCTTTTCTGTTTGCAGATCACACCAGGAGTTTTCATCTTCCTTGAATTTATTAATTTCTCAATTTATTTCCTGAGTGCTTGCTGGGGTCTAGTCTCATATTTTAAAACTTTCAATTTCATAAATTTAAGTTGCTTTGCTGAGAGCAGGCATACGTATGGATGTTGTTATTAAGGGTGAGAAGTCCCATAATTATATTTTTGATGTATCTAGAAGTTCACAAAACATTTTGGACATCAGAGGATAACATAGATTTGCTCAATAGCAGTCCTTTAGCAGGGAATCAGTGCCTGAGAGAGCAGGCAGAGTTCTTGGTGCTTATAATGATGCTGGAGAAAACGAAAACCATACATACAGAGAGCCTTGCTTGTAAAGCCTCTGGTTTAGTAAAAGGTCAGCCTTTCCATCCCCACACCCAGCACCATCATTTTTGGCAGCAGGTGAATTCTTGCTAAGCTACTGAAACAGACAAATTAACCTGAGCTTAAAGCAGAGAGGGCTAATGATCATCAAGCACAAACATGCACTTAAACACCACTACACCGAGGATTGACAGCTAGGAGGTGAAGGAAATCCCTAATTTTACAGTGATTCTGTATCACTGTGCTGTTTCTTTCCATCAGGAAGTTCAAATTTCAGAACTCAGGGAGAAGAGACAGAGCCCTAAAAAAGTTTGGATGTTGGAAATCAATAGAAACTAGAGAAGAAGTGAGAAGAGAGATGTCATTTTTAAGTAGTTTAATGTTTTGGCATTTGCATTGCCTATTGATTAGAAAGTGCAAAAAATGCAGACAAGGATAGAGGAGCTGATGACAGGAAAATCAATGCTTCTTTATAGGAGTCATTCGATAGTAGTGAAGGAAATTTGCTGTTTTGCAGAAACCACATCACCTGGGTGTGAGCTGGCACGGCCTCCTATTCCCAGAGGAGGAGAATGTCCAAGCATTTCAGCTCCCACCTACCTCTCATTAGTTTGTGCTGCTCCCGAGCCCTGTGAAGCGAGGAGAGAGAAAAAAGCCCGGTTCTATTCCTGAGCCTGTTGCCAATGTGTTGGCTGGCCCTAGGCCATCATTTCTGTAAAAGAAATTCAATGATGCCTCTTCCTGCTACCTAAGTGTTGTGCAGCCCAATTAGTGAACGCTTGCACAGTACTTTGAATATCCCCAACTGTGGAACAAGCAGCTGTTACTATAAATACTCTGCTGAGCACTGAGGACCACACTGTTTGTTATGCTGGAGCTGAGGAAAACCTCACACTGTGTAATCTGTTTAAGAGCTGCTGCATTTTACTGTGTACCTAGACCTGGGCAAGGGGCTTACAAGACTGCCTGGTTAGATACAGCAGGTTTATGTCATTCCAACAAAGTAACTTCACCTTGACATTGCCCACAGCCTGATGGAGGTCATGACCTGGGTCCTTGACAGCTGGGCCATGTTATGATACTTTTCTGATTAATGTGAAAACAGGACATATGCAAGACTCTTTCTAAACCAAGAACACATGCATGAGTGATCATGACAAATGAAGGGATCAAATCCCCACATTGCCTGCAGAACACACAGAGATGCAAATTACTGTACTCTGCAAAAAGGACACATCCAGCTTTCCACAGAAACCTCAGAGATGTCACCAACTTCCATTCCTCTTTGACTTTGTCACCCAGGATTATATAAATATTGCACTAAATCTGCTGGGATTCAGGTGTTCAATGACAGAGTAAGAACAAGGCAAAGCCTCTGAATGGCCAGTGTCCAAGATATCTTGCAAACACCATTTCTAAGCCATCCTGGGCACCTGACAACACGTCTACAATTGTGTTGACTCAACAAACTGCCTTGACAAGAAACAGAGCGATCCCTTCACTAATTGACTCATTAGTAGAGACAGAGAGGCATCCAGATCATGAGTCATGCACTCTGAGACACCTCACCTGGGATAAAATGAACGTGACCTAGAAACACTTTATCCCTGTTGCTGTTGATGCCTACAGCAGTGCAATATGACTCCACCTAGCATGTCAACACAACGTTATCTATATATTTTTGTCAGGAAATGGTGAAATCTCTAGATAAAACAGGAGACATCCAGACTGACAGACCTCTGCTTGCAAACAAATGGCTCATTATAGCAGCTAGCAACTGATACTGAGAGCAAAAACTTCTAAAGTAGCAGCAGCCATTGCTTCATGGTATTACTACAGTTCCTACAGTTCCTTCCCATGCAAATTTGTTTCCCTGGAAAACTCAGAAGTAATTTGACTCTTGCTGAAGCATTCAGTCACCACTGAATGCTTCAGCAAGTCCATGCAGAATGTGATGCAGCAAACACTGGTGTTAATAAAGGGAGGGAAAGAGAGAGAGAGACACTGTCCCTCAACAGCCCATGTTTTAAGTAGAGCCAAGGACTGATAGGCCCTGCCAGCCAGAGCACTCACCAGGTTGACGAAGTCCTGGTAGCAGATTCTCCCCTCAGAGTTGCTGTCTGCCAGGGCTAGCAGGACCTCCAGCTTGTGGGGGTCGAGCTCCGAGCCGTGCCTCTGGAGAAGGGAGCGGAACTTCTCAGTGCTGATGTAGCCAGTGTTGTCAGGATCAAACTGGGATAGGAGGGGAGAGTGCCACAATTAATAACTCCATGTTACACACAACTCTGTCCTATGCATTCATCACCCACTGCAGATCCCAGGGACCGAGGGGCTGCTCTAGGCTTTGGTGACACTGCCCTGCAATCACCCAGGGACTGGAAAGCACCCTGCTGCAGAGAGGGGTGAGTCCCGGCAGAATCATCCACACCACCATTCCATCTCCACCCAAGCTTCAGCTACATCAGCTCCCTTCACCTTCCTGCCCTCTGCATCATCATTTCTCTTGTCTATTTTTTATATCTCTTTCTATCTGGAACATGAAGCAAACCAGAGATGCAGTTTGTGAGATAAAATACACTGAAAACAGTTTTACTCCTCTATTTCCTAACACAACTGCAGACAGGAATATACCATCCCTCCTCAAGCCCTTTCCATGGCCAGTGTTTCTGACAGTCACCTTTCCAGATCATCTCTACAGATGCCTTCACTATGATACGTGCTTTCACTGCTGAAGAGCTATTTTAAGACAGTTGGGAAAGAAAATCTTTGGACAGGGAGCAAAGCAGATGAACACCATGTCAAACTAAAAGTGACAAAGCAGCCACATGCCATTTTGAGAATGTAAACGAGAGTCATTAGAGGAAAATCCCAGGTGAGACCTGGAGTGAATCCCACTCTGACCAAAAACATCACTGTTTTCCCTGAGCCTAAGTGGCTAATCTAGAAATGCCACTGATGAAAAGAGACACCTTTACAAGGCTGTCCAAACTAATGACTGTTTCAGTGGCCTCTAGGGCACTCTGTGAGGGGCTGCCAGCTCACAGGGCACAGCCTCAACCCTGACAAAGCCCGTGCTGGCACCATGCTGAGCACTTTTCTGATGTGCTTGGAAAAGTAGTGGCTGCAAGCTGCCAGACTAGTCTGCACTAGCCCTGGTGCAGTCTGATCTCTACCAGTTCTCTGTTGCTGGGAGATTTTGCCTTTGATTTCCCAAACTTGGCTGTGAGGACCTTGGTGCTCGCTGGCCTCCTTTTGTAGATAATGATATCAAGCTTGTTGGCTGGATTGAATGGCTGTCAGGGGGCAGGGTGGTCAGGAGGGAGTCTTTTCATGGAAACATTTGGGACATAATAGGACCTTGGCAGAGCCAAAAAGGTCCTATCAATCCTCAGTCTTTCCAAACTTTTCAACAAAAGTTGAACAGGCGCTGGGCCTTCCATCAGACACAGTGGGGTGAAGTGCCTTGGCAAGGGAGAGGGTGGGAAGGAGGATGTGGCAGAGGATGCAGCCTGCCAGCAGCAGGGCTGGCACGACTCTGCAGTGAGCAGAACAGCTATAAAACAGACCAGCCTCAGGCATGGGCTCTTGTTTAGAGGCTGTAGTGCCCATGTGCGAGGATCTGGCTCCATCTCCTTCTGGTCTGAACACCTTTGTCCTGCTGCTCTGCTCTCCCCAGCTGCTTGGCTGAGGAGGAGCTGTCTAACCTGAGGAGCAGAGGTCACAGCTCCTTGCTGGAGTAGGGCTATCTACCTTTGTCAAAGCAGCAGCCCCTCTGTGAAGGAGCTGCTGGGGATTACACAAAACAAGATAAACCAAGTGACCTATGGACAATCAGAGCTGGGCACTCTCTCTTGTTCTCTGCCACAGGTTGTCCTGCCCTTGTGAGGTGGCCTGGATGTACCTCCCTGACAGATGGCACCCAGAGCCCAAGGTGGATTTTCATCAGCTGTTTACTGTTAAACAAAGGCTTAATATTAATCCCCTGAGAAGTTTAGCTCCCCTACTCTGGCCCAATCTGATGCTTTGAGTTAACAGATCAAACCCTAAAACCAACCCCAAAAGTCAGGGCTTCTGCACTCAGGCTCAGCTCTGATGAGTTTTGGCTCTTGCTGTGACTCTCAGGCCAACATGTTTGTGGTACCCAATCCCAGACACCCATACCCAGGAAATAAAGTATTATTAGCACAATACCTGGGATGACCTTTCTCAAGGGGAATTTGTAGGAGCTGTGAGATGAGTCATTCAGTGAATGGATCTAAGACCTGCAACCCCATAGATACTGCTCTGTTCATCCCTGTTTCTCTAAAACATTTGACCTAACCAACATCTTACTTAACTGCACCACTTTAACTGTATCTTGATATTTAAAATGTCAGAACCTAGCTTGTCTAGGATAAAACCATTTGCTCCTTGAAGGCTTAAGTACCTCTCTACTTTGAGGGCCAGGGTCAGCACCAAAGTGTGGGACTCTCCCCATGATGTGTGGCCACTGACTTTGTAGGAAGACCAAGGGCTGCAGCCCCAGGGAACATGGCTACTCCTTCAAAGGGAGATGAGATACAGAGCTGAAGCACACAGGCCTCCAGCGAACAAAAGAGCTGCTGAGATCACAAACCACTTTTCCCAGATTTTGTTCTGCTTTCAAGCTTTCCAAAAAGAAACATTTTGTAACCAAGAACAGAAATTACACAATGGCTTCAGAGCTTCAAACCAGCCCACAAGGACACACTAATGACTTCAGACTCACTAGTGCTGGAGCTGATACATCCTGTCACTCAGGATGTTGCTGTTACTGGCTGCTGGCTTCCAAAGGCACAGCTGAAGCTGTAGCTGTCTGGTGGCTACAAGTGAATCTGCTTCTTTCTCACACCAATAGGCATCAGCATTCCTCCTTCAGCTCACTGAAGTCTTGCTGCTTGCTCCACAAAAATCAAAGCAGTGGCAGAAGGTAGCTGGTGTTTTCTGTAGTGTAATTTGGCTATTGAGTCTCTTCTCTTCCATGTTATTATATATAATTATCTTTTGGCATCATGTTAATGATAATAATTAGAAATGAGTTTAAAGTAAAACAGTGGATCTGAACAATGTGAGAGTAAGAGATGAACAATGAACAGCTGACATCTGAACTCAAATACCTCAGAGCAGGGCCAGAGCACAGGTTCTGCAACCTGGAACAGAATGTTTTACTGTCAACCCCAGCTGTAACAAAGTCCTCTTATTTATGTTTAAACAATTTTTAATTGTTCAACATTTCTCTATAAAAAGCATATAAAAATCTCATCTGTCACCACTCAAAATCCACACCAATACTTCAAACTGCTTCAAACCCTGTTTCTGATATCAGAGAAAATCCACAAAAATCAAGGGGTTGAGCAGGTCCTGCATATCCTGTGTCCCTACACATGGCAAATCATAGAGACACAGAATGTGCTGAGTTAGAATGGACCCATTAGGATCATCGAGTCCTCCATGCTCCACCCAGCTCCAGCCCTATGCAGGACAGCTCAAGAATCCCATCATGTGCCCAGGAGTGTTGTCCAAACATTTCTTGAACTCACACAGGCTCGGTGCTGTGACCACAGCCCTGGGGTGCCTGTTCCAGTCCTCAACCACCCTTAGATATTCAACCTAAACCTCTCCCTGACTCAGCTCTAGCTGTTTCCTTGCGTCCTGTCACTGGTCATAAGAGCAAAGAGATCAGAACCTGCCCCTCATGAGGATGTTGAAGACCACAGTGAGGTCTCTCCTTAGTCTCCTCTTCTCCAGGCCAAACAAACCAAGTGACCTCAGCCACTCCTCACACGGCTTCTCCTCAAGGCTCTGCATCATCCTCGTGGCCTCCTTTGGACACTCTCTAACAGCTTCATGTATTTTTTGTAATATGATGCCCAAAACTACACACAGCACTCCAGGTGACCCTGCACCAGTGCAAAAACATGTGACAGCAGACTCAAAACACTCAACTCTATCAATTATAAAAGAGGCAACTGACCTTTGCTAGCCGCTTCATGCATTTATCCATGACGATCTTCGGGGCCAATTGTCCCACAAGCCGAGCCGAGCATCAGGGTCTCACCCGAGGACAGACAGTGCCTGGAGGCAGCAGCAGGGCCGTGCTGAGCCCGGCCCCAGCCCCACGGGGAGCAAAGCTCCCACAGCACACAGGCACCACGGAGCCTTCCCTCAGCGCAGCTCCTTCTGCCTGTCCACGAACTCGGGCAGGCAAGTGATCAGGGATGAGGAAGCCGTTTGCCCCCCCTCGTCCCCCCACACAATAGGACACTAACGGCAATTTCATGCAAGGTTTCATCCGCATTTCAATGACAATCACCCTTAACTCCCTTGATCCTCAACGAGGCTCTTAAGCAAAAATGTAAATATGTTAATGACCGTAGCAGCCATCTGACCCAGGATCTTAATTTCCTGGCCCAAAACAATCTGGTTTTCTCCTGTTTCTTCTTTATATTAGAGGAGACGCACCACAAACTAAAGGTCCCACAGCAAAACTACAAGACAAAAGTAAGGTGAGGGGACTTCAAAAAATGTGATGAAAATAGGAAATTCAGTTGAGGAAAGAAAATGAAATCTCAAATTGTTCTTCTTCTTTAATTAAAGACACATCAGCCACGGTTGAGTGAGCAAGTAGGGTGGAGGCTGGTGCTGCAGACAGACAATGAGTATCTTGGGAAAACTCAGACATTTCAGAGTGCAGCCAGCTGCTCCTCTCCCCATGGCAAACAGCCCTCAGGGGCATCGGGGCAGCTGGAGAGTCAACAGCTGAACTGGGCACAACAGCAGGATCCTTGGCTGGCTTTAGGATTGCAGGAACAGAGTTTGCTACCACCCATAGTTTTCTCATTGAAGGGCTTTGTCTCGATATCACTGAAGCCACAGTTGTCTTTCCAGTGGGCAGGGCTCCAAGCAACTTAATCTAATTTGGAAATTGGCCTTGAGTTGGACCAGTTCCTTAAAATCTGAATCATTCTAAGGTCTGGTGGTGTCTTCACTTTTGGGAGAGACTAGCCTGGCAGTGTCAGGCCTCCTGTCACTGATCCCAGCTCTGCCCCAGACCAGGAGAATCTGCAAAGAAATTGCTCCGAGCTTTAGCTTCTCCTGCCTATTATATAGAAATGACAACTCTTGATTCATTTCCTACCAGAAAGGAGCTCTCAATAGTTGGCCTGTTTCTTATTTACATGTAGGCCCTTTTCCACTGGAAAGGGGGTGTCAATTGCATACAACATTTTTTCATCTCCAAGGATTTCGGAAACCACTCAGAGCTTTGCTGGATGGAACTCAGATGTTAGGTGGCACAGTCTCTGCAATCTAGGGATGCTTAATGATCCTGCTCTCTCTTCCAAAGGTGAGAAGTGCATGTGAGAAATCCTAATCCAATAGAGAGGAAGGCCAGTCAGAGGTAAATGCATATCCCTCCACCCTGAAATCCAGCTTCTCACCATTTAAAGTCACCTCATCTGAGTTGCCTGAGCACACATGGTAAAACATTAGTGCTGGCTCCAGTGACGCACACTCGCCTCCCCTGTAAATAATGAATTTACTCACCACTGCCCAGACAATATAAAGTGATTAAGGGCTGTCCAGCAGTACTTTTAGGGCATGTTAGATTGCTTTGACCTGAGGTGAACCCGAGGGCTGGAAACATCACCCAGCTCTCAAAAGCCAGATTGCTTTTAAGCACAGAGGATAGTCCCTCACCAAGCAGTGTTTGCAGACACACCTGCTCATCCAGAAAGATACAGTGAGAGGACAGAGCTGCCCAGCTCAGCTGTCACCTAGGCCAGGAGGCATTCCAGAGGAGAGGGCCTGTCACCTGGATTTGGGTGTCTCTGCATGCAGCACATGGCAAAGTGGAGATAGAGGGGGCTGGTATAAGATTCTCTTTTCCCTGAAGAGCAGAATAGCCTGAAAGACCAGGTTCATGAGCTAGTTGGCCAATCTATAGAAGCATTTCTGTTCTAATATATTTCTCCTACTGTCTTAGGCATAAAGACAAGGAAGGGACCTACATTACTACCATCTGTTGTTACCTTCTGCAGAAGCACTTCATCTAAACAGACAGTGTAAGCACAGATTCAACAAGAATGAGAGAATCAAAAGATTCAGGAGTGTGCCACTACTCAGTTCTGAGGCAGACTGGAAAGAGGTCTTGGAGCCAGATTTGATTTTTGGTATTGCCAAGATTGCTGGAGTGAGCCCACAGACTTGTGTGGTGTTGTGACCTGCCCAACTACAGGGCACAAGCACCACACCTGTGTTCGTGTGATCCAGCACAGTGAGGGCTGTGCAGAACTCAGAGTGTGGCTGGATGATGGCTGCAATGGCAAAGGGCAATTGCCAAGCCATCAGGCCAGGCAGCACAGGGACACTGAACAGAGATAGCCTTCTGCAGAGATTTCAGGTGCAGAAACCTATCAAACTTTCCAAAGCCAGTGACAGCTGGACACCACACTGAACTTCTTGACTCTAAAGAGGTCTACACCCCTGGTCCATGACCACCATAGGCCAAGCAAATCCTACACTTGGAGACTCCAGTAATTTCTGACCCACACCTTGCAGGGGAAGCCTTTCATGCTCAGACAGGTACCCAAATTCATGTTTCTGTCTCCATGCTCATTTTTAACACAACTCTCTTCCTTATCTGTCCTCTGCCTGTGGGTTGCTTGCTACAAGTCCTTGATAAGACACTAAGAGAGGACAGAGCTGAGAGGCACTCACAGGACCCACTGAGTGGGCTTTCAGTCCTCGGCCACCTCAACATCCCACCACTCTGAGCGATCCCTTTACCTCTCTCCAAATCAGCCTCCTGGCAGAATACTTCCAGAAACAAGCCTCTAGTCTCAGCTGGGGAATTACAGACAGTGTTCAAGCCACCCAGAACTAAATTATTCAAAATACACCACTGTGCTGGCTTTGAAACCAGAGCTGCTCCCCAGAAAGAAGCCAGGGTAAATAAAAGCTCCATTACCAGCATCACTGACAGGGAAGGAGATGCAGCACTGAAAGTGAGGGAGATAATTACATGATTAATGAGACAGCATGGGTGGCAGGAGATGCCCTCCATTACGCCACAAGGCCTAATGCAAAGAGACATGTTTATAGACTGAGCCTTCTCCAGCTCTGCTTCTTCCTGTTTTATTATTTATGGCAGTGCATTAAGACTACTGGAAAGAAGCTGAGGCACTCTAAAAAGTCGCAGGTGGGGTTTTTTAGGTGAAAATATTATTTTTAATCTTGATCCAGCACTGGCCATGCTGCACATTCCTACATGGGCAGTTGTCTCAGCTGCAGTAATAGGCTGGGCAGGCTGTGACCCAGGCAGGTGAGTCATGTATCCAACAGCACCAGCCCAAGCTCTGGTGCTAGCTCTCATTCCCGAGATTGTGGGCAAGATGAAGCCAACAAGAGACCACCTAGGGATTGGTGTGATCAAACTCACATGAACAGTTAAAATATTTTCTTAAATCCTGAGGCAAGGGGTTTGTAACTTTGCAGAACTGCTTGTCAGCACTGGCCCCAACATTCTTAATGTACGAATGCCCAATCTCTTGCTCTCTGTTTTGAATTCCTCCAGTTTTTAGGCCTCCACAATCTCCTGAAGCAATGAGTTTTGCAGTCTAGATAAAATAAACTCCACTTTTCATCTAGATGGTGTAAGGCATTAAATATCAAAAGCTGAAAACAGCAATATCCACAGTATCATAAGACACATGATATTCTCATTCACTACCATATAATTATTGTTTAGGTGGTTTTAGACATATCTGACTGGAAAATCTCAAAATTCTCTATTAACATTAATTACATCTCTCAGCGCTTCTACATCATGAGGGGACATAATATGTGAGTTACTTCATTCAGATCCAAAATGCAACACACACTGAGATGCTGCATTGATTTGCATTACATAACTCAGCAAAAGACATAAGCATGCACAGTAAATCTCACAACTGGGAGACAGGCTCTAATCACTACTGCTACAAAGAAAATAATAATAAAACCCAAAGCAAACCAGAAAATTACACATAACAGTGAGAAGAGCTGTTTGGGGGAGGGGGCTGTATTTCAAACCAAGTTCCTGAAGTCAGATCCCTGCTTACCCCTGGGTCAACTAATCATACATAAGATTTCTGTAAAATTCACTGCTATGGATAATGTCTCCTGTCACAGCTGCATCTGTGCTAGTACAGATGAGTCTTCTCATTCAAAACAGGTTTTTGGTCTGATGTTATCTGGAAAAAGTTGCATAGGTGATATCAGTGTGAGGGAGTCAGAGGAGTTGAAATGTTTCTGTTTTGTATGTGGACAAAAGTCCAGTGAATTATCTCTATCACATGATGATGATGATGCACTTTCTGTCCCAGCAGTAACTCTGGAGAATGTTACACAGCAGCTGCTAAAGTTAGTTTTGAATCAGCAGGTCAAGGTAACTTTCATCCAAAAGGTCTTAAAAAGTCATTACAAATACTGATTTTCTGCAAGTCTGGGAACACTGGAAGAACATCAAGATCTGCTTGCTCCCCTTCTTCCAGTTTTGAATCAGCAGTACAGCCCTTCCAACCATGGCTCCAAAACTCCTGTGCAATCACAGTGACAGGCACGCACCCTGCTCCCTAAACTGCCCGACAAGAATTTAATGGGATACAGCAGGTCTTGATGGTCTAACAGCAACCCACAGCAAAGGAACAAATGACTGATATTGAGTAACACACACTTGAAGGAGGACTGGTCTAATATCAGTCAGAACAGGCCATAGAAAACAGATTATGTCCAGTTGATATTATCTAGATGAGAACACAAACTGGGCGCAGATCATAAACCAAGGTTGCTGGTATGACTGATTTCTGCAGGGCATCTGACATCACCAGACAACCCTGAATCTGAGGATTTACTGGGACACAAACTCAGGCTGTCACACATTCAACATGCTGAAATCTGGCTATTTGACAGGTCTCAAAAATAAATCTAAGCCAGAGAGCCATCATCACGTGGCAATGCCACTAATGGGGTCCCATGAGAATTCATTCTTCCTCCTACAGAATTCTCATCAGTGACTTTGGAGCAAACTAAGGAAAAGTCTGTATCATGCTCACAGATGAGTTAAAGCAGCAAGTTACTAAGTGTGAGCAAGTCTTTTGGTAAATCTGGGTACTTGCAAACAATATATATTACACTAAAAATAAACAGAAAACCATCTGGACAGGAGCCAAGAATTCCAGCCAGTGTACAGGGTGAAGAATGCCATCTTCAGCAGCAGCCACTCCTGGCAGGGGAAAAAACCCCTTGCTTGTTATAGTGAGTGCTCTCAAGGTAACACTGCCTGCAAAAAAGGAAACGTGACCTGCGGGTTTGTAAATGAGGTGACATTTACCTCTTTGGCACTTTTTACTGGTACAGTCTGACTGGCTGCACTGACAGGCTCAATTCATTACCTTATGAAAGGGAAGGTTAAGAAATGACTTGATCACTGTCCAGAGGAACAGAAATATAGCAGTACAGGAGCCTCCACCAAGACCAAGGTATAATCACATCTAGGGGCTAGAAGTCAAACTGGACAGCCTTAGATTACAGTAAGTTGATTATTTTTACTATTAACAAGAGAAACGTCTCACTAACTTCACCAGAAGTTTTACAATTAAATTGCAAGTTCTCCTAGGAGAGGAGGTATGGTTGAGGTCAAGCAGAAGATCACTCAGAAAACCTTCTTGCCTACAGTAGGAGAGACTAGATGATCCCAACAGTTCTCTTCTGACCTGACAGCAAGCTATTAGGGTTCAGAACAGCTCAAGCTAAACAGATATAAAGCTCCAGCTAACAAGTGCCATAGCACACATGTAGCCAAAATGACCCACCTGTACTGGAATTCAAACCACACTTCTGGTTAGAGCAACAACCATGGAATAAAACTCCTGCTAAATGGACTGGGAAAGGTATTTAACTCCTACTGGTCCTACAACTGGCTTTGCTCAGTCATGGGGACTAGAAGCTACCAAAGAAACTCTGCTTTCCAACCTAAACTGGAGCAGAAGTTTAAATCAGCCTTGTGAAGAGGAAACAGAGGTATCACATGATTCCTTGCAATGTCTTGTAGGCACTGGCATTACTCTGCAACGACATAAGCATCTCAAAGGTACTGCAGACAGGCTGGTTCCAAATGCAGCCTGGAGCTGGGAGCATTAATTATTATCTAACTTCTACCATTTGAACGCTTGAGAGCAAGAAATCCTGACTTGCATCTTTCCAGAGTGATCACAGGAGTTACAGCTGCAGGAAGGAGCCAGACTGCTGGAAGCTGTGGTGGTTTGAATTGTTTCTTAGGTGATCTATCCAAATCATTCCTGGATGACACCCAGACTGCAGGTTCTCTGCATTGAACTGCAATAGTAATTTCTGCAGTGTTTGCACTTTACCAGTATCTGCTATGTCAAATATGCTTTGGTTTAAGGGTAGAAGAGATTTGTCCAAGTGCCAAAGTTGCAAAACCACAAATCAGAAAAATCAAGCTGCATTTTGGATTCCTATATGCTCTTAGTGGATACAAGGGATAGTGTTTCCAGAGTTATCTCTGCCACAAGTTTTTGAACAGAAAGAAAATGTGTCTGACATTTTAAAGCAAATTGTGACTAAATAAACTCCACAACAGGAATGCAACTAACTTCATAGGAAGAAGTGCTGTTCATGCAGGGTTGCCAGTCCAAGCCTTGCTGGAGCAGAGGCTCCTGCCTGCAGGTGACAAGATGCAGGGCTGGCCTGGAGGTAGATGTGCCCTGCCAGGTTCAATGTCTCTGTGGAGCACAAGCACAATTAATGGGGAATCTCTTTTACACCAGCCTGACAACAAACCACAGCAGGGTTTGAAATCCCACTTTGAGACAGTTATCAGGGGAAAGGGTCCTTCTCAGAGAATTGCCAAGTCCTCCCAGAGCCTGGCCCTGCCAGGCTGTATCGGGGGCTCCTTTTAGCCTCACGAGACAGCAGTGGATGGTCCTTTCACAGCCTCCCACACAACAGAGAGCTCATCCTGTCAGTCAAACCTGCAGACGCTCACAGAGCCCCTCTCCTTGCCCATCTCCACCTCATTTTCTGTCTCCTTTACTGAGCTGATCAGATTTCCCAGAGGCACAAGGAGCACACAGGCTTTCAGAGCACCTGCTTCCTCCAAGCCTATCCACTCTTCCCAAGCTCTAATACTCCCCTTTTATTTGACCAGACTGGCTTGAATGCAGTTTAACCATTCAAAGCTGAAGCCCCCCATGGGCACCCACAGGCCAGCAGACCTCCCACTTTGTTTTTCTGCCACACTGCAGCAGAGATCTGCCCCTTCAATACCATGGGGTGATGTATGCACACTGCTAGCACTGTGGGAGCTGCAGGGAACCAGGTGCTCAGCAAGCTGGGAAATCTTTGGCAGAGGCTGTGATCCATATTTCCCGTGTCTGCATCACAAGCACAGGGTTGTGGCTGCATTGAGACCCAGAAACAACAAGCCCTGGCTAATACAATTCATAAGCTCTATTTCCTGGGGAACACTTAAAACACATACTGGAGAGCAGAGATGGCTTGACAAAACTGATACAGACTCCAAGTAGATGATTTAAAAGAAGGAAGCAGAGAAGACATAGGCAACAACCATAATCACAGAGCCAGCATAATTAAGAGAATTCATGTTATGATCCTCTGGAATGAGGAAATCCAAACAAGCTCCTGAGGAGTCACCTGAGAGCTGCAACTGCTGCAAACAAAGGGGAAACAAGCCAGGAGGGAGAGACAGAAAGACCAGACTGAACAGGAAGGTTAGGAAATTATAATACTCTTCCTGTTCATGCATCGTGCTGCATCTCCAGGAAGTGGAGGGAAAAGAAATCTTCTCACCTGCAGGGTAACTAGAGAGACAAATCCACCCAAAACAGTCCCACCCACCAGGCTTCCACTGAGGATTAATTTGCCCATCAGCTGGGGCCAACTTCTAGAAGAGCATCCTCACAGAGCACACTGCAGACTGCTGAGCTTTGGATGGCCACAGAGATGGGAGTGCAAAGACACAAAAGGAGGACTGGAAGGGTGGAAGGAGCAGGAGGAGAGGGCAGCCCAGACTGGGTGAGGGGAAGCCCAGATGAATGGAGAAAGGAAAGCAGGGAGGTGAATGAGCAAGAGTTGATGAATGGTAGGGAGGGCATGGAACTTTTACACAGGGCAGAGAGCAAAGACAGAGCTTGAATGGGGAAGACTGAAAGATGCCGCTTGAATGGAAGGGGAAAGAGGGAGGAGAAATGAGGCAGGGAGAGAGCTGAGCAGCACAAAGTGAAATAGTGCAGACAGAACAGCTTCCCACATGGACTTGACAAGGCCTTAGAGAGACAGACAAGTAACACAGCATGAACTTTAATCCAGGAGCAGAAAAGCTGCCTCGAGCAGACAGTGCTACCATCGTCTGTCCCTACATAATCCCTCCACCATTGGGCACCTCCTTTGCTCCCAGCCAACAAATTCTCATGAACCCAGATCAAATCAAACAGCAGCCACCAAAGGTCAGACTGCCCCCATCAAAGGGAGCTGTAGCAAAACCGAACCAGTGACATGGAAACAGCCGATAGGATAAAGCACCAGGATAATTACAAGCAGCAGCCCAAGATATGCAAGTGTAACACTGCTCCAAGGGCAGGACAAGATGCAGCTTATATGCACAATATAATGTTTATCAGCAGTGTTATTTGCAGGGCTTTTCTCTCATTTACACAGCAAAGATAATTTTTTTCAAAACAAAACTTTTCCAAGCAAAGAGATCTCTTGAGATTTCAGTCATGACAAGACTTTCCTGAGAATTTGCCTTAGATTTGAATATCAATTGTTTAGAAATTCCTTCAGATTCTAAAAGGCCAAAGCACTGGACATTGCCATTTTCAAAATGTTTCCTTAAAAACTACCATTTACATTCCTATTCAGAGTGCCCAGATGGTTCAGCTCAAATCAAATTAAATATTTTGCTTGAAAAGAAAAAAGCACCGTTTTCCCCAGCCTTTTGGTGAATTTCAAACAAAACTCTGTATTATTATTCATGCACCTCCTCCCTTTGCACAGCTGGGGAAAACAAAGTGTTTTATAAGGGCACATCTTATTACTTGAACCTCACTGGCAGAGCTGAAAACTGGATGCCCTCCTCTCCTCTTTGGGTAGCCAATGTCTCTGTTTTCCTCCTAAGTCCATCAGTCACCCCTGTGTGAACATGTGCCAAAGCAATTTTCCCAATGCAAAGCAAAAGACACAGTGACTCAGCTTAAAAGAGATAGTGTAAGTACCTAAATCACAGTATTTCACTTCATATTTGTTACAAACGATAATTTAAAAGCTAATTCAGTGTCTGGAGTATGTGTTTTGCTTGCTTATAAATAGACCCCACTAACACATAAGCTAAAATGAGAGGTCATAGAAATGCAGTAGAAGGCAGAACACTCCCTACAAAAACAAACACGATGGAAAGAACCAAAATTTAAATGTAAGACTTGACTCCAGTTTGCCTTTTTAACACATCAGGGAAGTCAAACATACAAACTAGCTTTTAAAGGGTTGCTAGAGGAACCATGAGGGGCCCATCTGTGCCCCAACTTGAGACTCTGTTCTGCCCCTTTCTTTTTTGCTGTTCCTTGCACCTAGCATAACATAACATAACAATATCAATGTGGGTAATTTCAGGCAAAAAATGTGAATGTCCTGGAGTCAGAGCACAAGCTACATCTTGTCTGAGAAAACACGTAAGGATTTCTTTCCCTGCTCCATGTCCTGCCAAAGAAAGAACAAAGGAATTCCTGAGAAATCTGGGCTGGATCATCAATTCCTCTCAGAAAGATCCAAAAATGTAAGGACAGAGACTTGGGATCTGGCTGTTAGCAATGAGGTCTCTAGGACATAGTATATTTTGAAATGATAATTTGTGCTCTTTATGATTCACAATGGTATCACTTCGTAAAGAGTTCCACTTTTGAACTGGGAAACAGGCAAAGTAATTCACCCAAGTAATTGCCAAATTACAAATTACCAAAGTAATTTGCAGAGACAAAGTAACTCACCCAAGGATGCAAGAGGCTTAAAATACTATTGTAGCTGAGATGAGCTGCCTGTGCTCCAGCCATCTCCATGACACACTCCTGTATTGCCACCTAATAACTAACTAATAAAAATTTTAAATTGCCAGATACTAGAGGGGGGATTTTTAAGGATGGGGTAAGATGGAGTAATAGTCAAAGCACCTCCACAAAGCACACTAAGCTTGGTGATATCCACAAGCAACAAGGAAAGATGTCCAAGAGCAAGAGTCTCTCCTGGAAGCAGGAGGGAGATGAAGACATGGATGTGGGTCTGTGCAGGCACACACACAGCAGGGGCAGGAGGAAAGAAAGGCTGCTCTGCCAAAGCTCACAAGCTTGAACATTGCAGTGTCACAGGCCAGTTGAGCCCATGAAGAACCATTACTGCAAACAGAAGAGAGTTTTGGGTTTCCATCTGCCAGCCTGGGCACAGGGAGATCACGTTACATGTGGCATTGGGGGGAAGGGAGTGAAAATATGAGTCATTCTCAATCCAATGAGAGGAGCGAGAGCTGTGCAGCTGCTGCATGCAAGCAAGTCCTACCAGCACTAGCTATTGCTTTGGGTCAAGAGATCATACCATTTCAGCCTGCTTCCTGACTTCTGCTCCATCCCAGCTGCTTTCTTCTTGCTTTAGTGCCTGCCTGCAGGAACAGCTACCTTTCTGGAAAAAATCCAAACACAAGGAGGAGAGGTTACATGTGCCTGAGGTAAGGGACAAACATGGCAGGTCACTGCTTAGTCTAGAATAATTCGAGCAGGGTCAACACCTACTGACAAAAAAATAGATAAATACACACATACACACTATGCAGGGGAAAGATTTACTTGTATGGGACAGCCAGACACTCAGGCATGCTTGGGGTACCTGGAATCTGCATCTTTGGGAAGCTGGCAGCTCTTACATCTGAATCAGACATGGTCAGAGACTTGCAGTGCCTAGATCTGACAAGTTATCCTACTTCCAGGAAGGGCTGCCGTAGCACCCGTGCTGCTAGGGACCAAAATAGCCCCCCTCTCCCCATCCCATATCCAGCCTGGGGATTCCAGTTCTTTCCTGCTTCCCAAATGACAGTGTCCCATATCAGACAGCCAAGGCAGTGCCACTGCCACAGGCTGGTCAATCTTCTTATGCAAATGAAATCAGGGTAATTGGGACAGTTACAATGAGTCCCTGACAATGTTTGCCTTTGTGCACACCAGTGGTAAATATAGATTGAGCTGCTTTCTAAGGATGGGGTGAGGGGAGAGCTGCACCCAGGGACAGCAGCTCAGCTTCTCACAGGGAGGATGAAGAACTAAGCACTGTTCAAACACAAGAATGCTCTCAAAAATGTCGACCTGATAGCAAGGAAAGAGGCAGATGCTGCAAATAAAAGTCACTGGCTGGAAGTCTCAGAAATACTCAGGGAAGCACAGACACTGTGGCAGGTGTGTGGAGCTGTCCCCCTGCATTCCAACTCTCATTCCACAGACAGAACACTTCCAGAGCATTCATCCCATTAAGGATCTCAGCCCACAAGAGTCAGAGCTCCCACCAGAGCGACAACTGGACATGGCACAAACACCTCAGCCAGAGCAATTGCTGGCAGTCTCCAGGCTGCAGGAGCACAGTGGCTGGTCAGGCTCAGTCACTCCTGCACTGAGAGCTTTGCCCCATGAATCTCATAATATAAGCCCTACCTTTGTTGTAGCCCTCCAGGGCCCATTGCAGCAGCAGTGGAAGAAATCTAAACAAAAAGCAATGGCCCCCTGAAATCCTGTCATGCAAACAAGACTCTTCCCATCCATTGCCAAAAGGACTGAATGGAAAGGGACTGAACACCCCCCACCCACCCCTGCCTGGTGGTCTTTTTGTCTCGTGACCTTCCCCACACAAACACAACCCCACAACAATCAGACAGGCAACATAATGTGCCAGCGCCGGCTTTCCCAGCCCTTCAAGGCAAGCTGGGGAGGGAAGGGGGGAGAGCTGGGGAGAGCTGAAAGGAGCTGGGGATGACTAACAGATAGGATGGGCAAGGAAATACCAAGCAGTGCTTTAATTTCTATTTGTACAGTCCCATGAACTGGGATAAAAATAGTTTTATAATGAAAGAAACAAAATTAATTTTTCATCTCAAATGGCTTAAAAGGGACATGGGAATACCAACCAGTGAGATTTTCACAGAAAAATAAACAAATTAATCCAACAATACTTCTAAACACTGTGAACATCTCTTAACATCCCCTTCAAGAAGCCAACAAAATGGAGCCCTTTGGTGCAAACTCTGTTGGTTTTACTTGCCTATCTTTATGATTTAGAGTCCGAGATTAATTAGATATAAAGGTTTCCCTCTAGACTGGGAGAAGACATTTCTGTAGCTGCTGTAGCTGTAGAAAGCATCAACGCACATGGAAACCCTCCCTGGTGTGATGGCTTCAAAGCACAGAAAGTTTCTGCCAGTCTGTCCTGAATATGGAAAAAGAGAGTCATCACCTGTGCTACTGACAGCCAGCAGCAACTGTACCTCCCAGGTTGCCCTTGCAAGGTAACAGATACCTTTTGCTTACTGCAGGACACATACCACCTTTGGGAAAGAGCAACAAGAGCTTCCAAGGGCTTCCCAGGAGCAGACCAGGAGACCAAGCAGGTAAGGGGAAACTCCTAATCTTCTGAAATGCCATAGGATACTCCCTATGCATGGGATACTCCCATGCTTCCTATGCAGACACAGGAAAAAATACAGACTCCACGGGAAAGCAAACCTGATAAAACAAAATGAAATATAATCTCAGAGCCTGGATTCAATGAGCTTAGCAGGGCCCTCAACTATGCTTCAGGACACTGGAAATATATACCAAGCACCTTTACAGGGAAAGGAGGCCACACTTTTGCCACAAGCTGAGATCTGTGTCCCATGAAATCCTGGCAGCTGAGGCAGTAGCAGAAAGCAAAGCCATGGGAAAGCACTTGTGTGATTTACAGACACATTAACCACCTGGGGACCATGACATGGTAAGAAATGACATCTCAACTCCCCCTGCCAGCACTCCCACTACTCTGTTAGCATTATCATTGCCTTGATTAAAGCCCTGTGACCACACAGTGGTCCACATCTGACCAGCTGTGAAATCACCTCCATGGGATGGTGCAGCTCATGTAAACAGATGGAAAATCTCCTCAAAGGCCATATGCAGCAGCTGGGTGCAGGAGGCCTCTCCCAAATCCTGACCAGATCATGTCTGGCCTGATGTACTGGTCAGAGGTCAGGGAGCTGCAACTGATCTTGCCTGTGTCCAGATATGAACTGGAGTAACAGGAAGAGCAGCAGCACCAAGCTTGCACACATCTGGCAAACTTCCCATAGCAAGGCTACTGTCTCCTGCCAATCCACTCCAGCCTTAACCTCCATGGGAAGATCCCATCAGCACTGTGCTAAGAGGCAATCTCTCAGGCCAGACATTAACAATTAACGATAGCGAAGATGACGGAGGAAGGGACAGATGGAGAACAGATATAACCAGGCTCTGCTCATCACCCTGACTTGGAGGAGCTGGACAGGAGATACAGACAGAATTTTTAGTTTGGTTAGCCCTCAGTAAAGTATTACACATCAGCATGCTTGTGCCAGCTAGAAAGCAAGCCCATGGCCATCACCCTCTACTCTCAGCATTTCTTTGCTAGAAAATCTCACTGCATAGAAAAATGTTCATTGTAGCAAGTAAGGAAGTACAACAGACTGGTTGCTTAGCTGAGATTAATTCCTGTCCTATTTTATTGCATGAAAAAAATAATTATACTATACATTAGTCTTTATTATGTCAATTAAAATTATATTGCCGTTTTAATTGACCAGTATTGCTTGCTCCAGTTCTCAACTCTACAGAGTTTGGAGGCAGCTAAAGTAAAAATTGTTTCAGAAACTGCTACCTGGTGTCACCAGAAGAAGCAGGTCCTGGCGAGTAGCTTCTCCATTCACTCTTCCCTTCCCAGGCCTTGTGGTCCTGGTCTCAGACAAGCTGAAGTGAGAATCCCTCCTACACCAAGGAAAAGGAACATTCTAGATAACTTTGATCTGCAGTGGGAGGTTGATGGGGAAGGTGAAAAATTTCTTGAGGTCATTTTCAGCCCTCCACATTTCACTGTTCCTTCCCCCTTGAGCCCCAAGAACTGTGTGCAGAGCTCTGAGCTTAGGCAGCACAAGCAACGCCAGCCAGAGCTCAGTGACACCAGAGCTCAGTGACACCAGAGCTCAATGGCACAGAGCTGGTGGTTACAGTGACCTGTCCACAGTACAATGCTGCCTTCTGCAGCCCCAAGGAGTGATTGGTACCCAAAGCTGCCAAATACCTTCAGCTGCCACAGAATTAATGGACTTGAGAAACAACTCATGAGAATTTTATTTGGGAGACCAAGCCTCCAGAAGAAAACAAGCTGAGCTTTGCCTACATACTCACTGATGTCCTTCAAGGAAACACAGCAGGTTTCTTACAAGTTGAAAGATGTGTTTATACTAACCCAGAGCAGGCTGCAGATACCTGCAATCACAACTAGCCAATTTCAGAGCCAAGACATCATAACCAGGCACCCCTGCTTGCCTCTGGGGGAGTTTTTTTCAAATGCCACAGTGAGAGAAAGAAATGTCATGGAGGTGCCACCCACAGTCTCAGCCACTCCACACTGGTACTTCACCCCGGTTCTATTCCTGCTGCCCACACAGCAAATCTGCCTTTTTCAATGGCCTTCTCAGAAACACAGCAAACCACGGTCATTTCCTCAGGCTGCAAAACTGAGACACTCTTCAGTCTAGCCCTGGCACACATCCCTTGAGAACAGACCAGGCAGAGGTGGGTGCAGTACCCACAGAGCAGCACATTATGACAGCAGTGATAGACTTTCCACAGCCAAACTCTGCTGTGCTGAAATCACCAGTATCTGGAGGGGCGGTGGCCAAGGAAAACACAAGTAAAAGATTTTTTGCCTGACATGAAAGATGCTGGCTGGTAGCAAGGCTTGGATCCAGCACTTCACCATAGAAAATATTAAAATAAATCATAAAAGCCTCAGGGGAAGGGATCATTTGAGCCTGTATATTCCTTTCACCTTGGCACAACTTTATGGTGCATATCACAATATTCTCCCTGCGTATTTGTTACTGTCCCTTCAGCCCAGGCTTGTGAAAGTGATGAAAAGCTGAAGTATTTGCCTCACAGTGCTAAAGGGAAAATCAAGAAGCATCAATGTTTTCAGAGTGTAACTCTACAATATCTGCGGGTTCATCACCACTTCATGTGTTTGTAAAATGCAATTTATCACACAAATGTTCTGCCATGGAAGGGGCATACAGCTTCCTTTAATGAAACCCTCAGCAAAAGAAATTGAATATTTCAATGCCTGCACGCTAAAAGAAACATTGTAAAATTAAAATCAGTGGAAGTCCTTACCCTTCTGAAACCAGCAATGAAATTAGCATGGGGCCCAAAGGAAGCAAGCGAGGCCCCTTCCAAGAGGCCAGGATTTAATTTTGTGTTTAAAACCCCACAGTGGCAGATCTGTACTTATTTAATGACCCATCAAATCTTTTTAGTCCTCTGTATCCCTCAATGAAAGCCTAATAATGAAAAATTATCTACTAAAACTTGGCTTTTCCTGGAAAATAATATTTGAGCAGATCTCCAAAGACAGTTATTTCTCTGGACACCATGAATTTGACTGCAGTGTTTTGTTTTCAGATATCATTGCATTTCCCACTTTCACAGCTTCCTTGGAATAATATTTGATACAGAAAAAGTTGAAGTGATGCTCACAGACAACAGAACAGCCAGCCCTCAGAAACCACAGAGCCTCTCCACTTGTATTGCTTTTTGTAACAAATATAGCCAGAGCCACAGAATTACAAGCAAGAGATCCTCAGGAGACTTAAAAATGCAAGCAAACCATTGCCATGAAACATTAAATGCATTCATTTTATGAGCATCAAATTCCACCTATTAACAGATCAGTCATCCTCTGCAGCTACTAATTTACATATCCAGCCTGAGAGCTGCTGAGGGGCCGGTGGACACAAAATACATGAATGCATTAAATCTGAGAAAGGAAACTAATGTCCATTATACCTCGACTTAAATGATCATGTTTTCTTTAGGAGCAGCAGCAGAGCCCGTGCCTGACAACCACACACCCTGCAAAGGCACCCCAGGTGCCAAGAAGCACTGAACCCTCTGCTGTGAGACTGTAACTGCGCTGCAGTTACATTCAAGCCCTGTACAAAGAGGAAATTCCTTGGAGCTACCTTCTTACCAAGTCACTAAAACCCTTGCTATTGTATATGGACTAAATTCAAAGGCCTGAACCTCACTGTGGAAGATAGTTTATCTGAATATACATTAAAACCCTGGAACGCTTTGTCAGGCTTTTGCCAAGCCAGGCAGTATTACCAGCTTTAATGTAACAGTACTTTTGATCTTGAAACAGCCAGTTTGTTGCTGGTACATCTATTATTCCTCCTGGAACAGAACTGTGGCCTGATATCACACCTACAATTCACTCTTTGTGCACAGCTATCTAGAAACAGATGTAAGAGAGAGCGTCTCAGCAGTCTGTACCCCCTCCATCACCTCTCCAGCGCCCAATCCAGCACCAATTACAGCTATGGCAAGGAGAAAGGCTTCTATTTTAAGCTTCTTGGAAAGGAAATTGGGTGCTGCAGGCAGAAGAACAGACATGGGGGAAAGACTCCCCTAAACTGGTTCTCCTTTCTTTCAATTGGGCACCACACAGGTAGACAACACCTTGAGGAATTAGGGGCAATCCCACAATCAAATGGATTACATTCCTTTTTCAGGTCTGTAGCAGGCAGTTCCCCACTATAACAGAATATGATCACTGATCTCCTTATTCCATTTCCCCACCTATGAAACTAAATGAACTGATACTGGAGAATGAGCTTTGAAGTCCTGGAAGAGGAAGGGCTAATTGCACTGCTGAATAAGGCCAATTCCCTACAACCCACAGCCACTGTGGTGATACATGCAAAAACCCTGAGGTGCAGAAGAATCAGGCTCTGAAGGAAACTAAAAAGCTCAGACAAAAGATGAAAGAAACTGAACATGGAAAGTTAATACTGCTTTGAACATTTGCTGAGCAGAAATCCTTCCCAAAAGTGACAGAACTGTGGTTACCAATCAGGGACTCTGGGTTCAGGCTGTCAGGCAAAGCCTACACCTCCCAAGAGATCTGACTGCAGGGCTTACTCAAAGCCATCTCACAGGCATCAGCTACAGCAGTATCTTAGAAAGGAAGGGCAAGAGCTATTAGTTGAGCAGTGGGGAAGAAGCAAACACTGCTTATTTATTCACAGGTCTTGTTGCTTCCATCAGATGTCACAGTGATAAGTACCTGTTTAAGAAAAAATCAGGAACAAGAGCAAAACCACCCCCCTGCAGCTAATCCAATTAAGACACAGCATAAAGTTGTAGAGGTTAATCAGATCTGAGCCACTGGGTCTCTCTCTGCTGCTATTTAGTGACATATCTGGTGAGCAAGACCAGCAAGAGGATGGCCAGGCAGAAACACCAATGACCCAGCCAGCCCTAGGACACAACTGCTGCTCCTCCCTTTTCTGCTCCATCAGGCAGAAAAGAGAGGAGCACACTGCAGGGCAGCCCTGTGGGAGAGCTGCTGTGCTCAGAGCTTGGCTGTCCCCCTCAGCCTTATGAGGTGCCAGGATGCTGCTGCATTAGACACCCCTTGCAGCAAAGACCAGGGCTGTGCCTACCATGTGCTGCAAGGTGGAAACAAAGGTGGAAATGTACTCAGCAAGGAAAAGTTCTGCCCATACAACTGCAGGGAACTCCTCTTACCCTGTGTTTCATTAGCTGTAACTCTGTGTGTAAAAAGGCTGCAGCAGGGCAGGTGAGGGCTGTCCCAGTTCAAGGGCCACCATCACAGAGACCACCTAGACTATCACAAACAGCCCCTTCAGCACTTTTCAGCCAGAAAAAAGTTGAACTGGGCTTTGCACCGAAGCAGCTCCACCAGTGTCGGTTCAGCACTGATGTGGGAATGTTGCTCCTGTCGCATCCAAGGTTTCCTGCCTACTGCCTGGCCTGGAGTCCTGACCTAAAGCTACCCTGCAAAACTAGGCATTCTGCTTTTCCCCAGCTCAAGCCTTCCTGTACAGTCAGATCTCCTCTGCCTCCCTCTCTCTTCCTCCCTGCAGAGCACAAAGAAGCCAGTGGCCTCGGCCCTTATTGCTGTGACCAGCAGCTGCACCCTGGTAACAACTTGCTATCCCATCCTCACACCCCAGGGTGCAGGACACTCAGCATGGAAGGATGGACCTGCTCTGGAGAGTGACCTCTCCTTTGGCCCATCAGACAGGGCTCAGGCACAGAAGGGCACATTCACTGGGGAAAGGAGGAAACTTTTTCTATGTGCATTTCTTCTGGGCAGGGACTGCATTTGGACCAGAAATTCATCTTCTCTCCTGGACAATACATGCCAGCCTTTCAGGAAGACAGGTGGAGCAGGCACTCCAGTGGGATGACAGAACTGTAGTGACAGCTAGAAGGTGATGAAATGTTTGTAAGCACCATTCTGACAGTGATGCCAATCTCTCTGGTTGCCAGAAATATTGTTTCGGGCAAATGATTCCTAATCCAGTGACTGTCATCTTCCCCCCTGGAAGGGAACTGGATCTTTTGATACCACTCTGCCACACAAGACTTTTGTTTGTCTCGTCTGATTAATTGTTCCTCCTTCTTGGTAAATTCTTTAATATGAGGACAGTGACTGCCACTGTTTTTCAGTTTCCGAAAGAAACTAAAATCTGTATCCCCCAAAATCAGAACTTCTGCCCTTCCTGAAGGAAGTTTTATCCTTCCTTTATAGACATGAAGCTTTATAGCAATAATCCATGAAACCTGTCAGGAGAAAAAGTACATTTTCATACCCTGGACTCAAAACACAGAACATTTCGGAATATTGCTTAAATGAAATAAAAATAAAAATAGCTCCCCTTTTCACTGTCTGCCAGATCTGGGAGGGAGGTGAAAATACACAGGGACTTGATTTGATGTGTGAAAAACAGAATTCTATAGCAGTGAGTATGCACATACATTTATTTTAGGTTAATAATAGCTCTGCAATAATACTTAGCTTTGTGGAGAAAACTAAAGCTGGGATAGACCCATGCTGGCTGGTGCTCTGGAACTGAGCACCATGACAACTTGAGCACATCCATCAGAAAGAGAATAAATAATTCTTAAAAATCTTGTCACATCACAGTTTTCCTGCTTTTAAGATACTTTCTCTTTCAAATTCCAAATACCTGCTCCCATATCAGCAATCATGACAAGTATCTTGGCTAAACTGGTAGATCCTAGGAAAGGACACCAGGAATCAGCAGCTTTGAGTCTAACAACACAGCGTTAAACATCCAGAATTAGGGGCTACTGAGTAATGCAGGCGTGAGGAGACCGCAGGAGGGTTACTTCAGTAATTTGATTAAGGGAGAAGAACAGCCAGTCATTCCCTCCCTCCGAATCGGTGTCGGATGACAGAGGCTGGATCATCTCTACAGTGTTGGTAAGTGCCTTGCCACTGGCGAGGAACACAACACCAGGGCACTCTGAAACATCTCTGCTCTGATGTCAACATCACAGCTGGCACACACAGAGCAGCCCCACCACAGGAGACAGGTCCTGAGCAGGGCTGACTCCTCGCCTGCTAACATCAGAAAAACACCCTGGTGTTCCCACTGAGAAAGAGCTCATTCACCTACATCTGAAGAGCAGAGAATGACCTCAGAAAGACTACAGTACTCACACTGCAGAGAGCATCTCTCCTTGAATGAACTGCAGTGGCTCAGTGTAATTCAGGCTGGTTAAGACTACACAAACCACCCAATGCAGCTTTGTGTCAAACCTCCACCCGCACATCAGCTACATAATTAATAAGGATGAAAGAGAACATTATCCCAAGCCGGTGTGCAGAGCCTTGGTGATGGTAAAGCTTGTTATACTCTGTTCAGCTTTGGAAGTCAGCAACAGGAACACAGTTCACACATTGCACTACATGCTTGGTCATTAAACACAGGCTTATAAACCCATAAAGTCACTGTTGCTTGCAAGTGTGGAGTATTTTTGCATGATCTTGTTTGTTTTGCAGTAGGCACAAAAGTTAATTAGTTTTCACAGTTTTGTTACTCCACGTGGTCAAATAACTGTCTGGAGCTTCCAGGCAGCTAGAACTGCGTAAGGCCCAGAAAATTCTTACTGTGCTTTTCAGGACTGTTCACTAGGGCCATAAATCAGCAGCTGACAAATGACTTTCTGGCTCTTCTTGGCCACCAGTACCAACACTAAAAGATCCCATACATCAATGCAGCAATGGCAGCTCACAGCTCATGGAGCACAGGGGGAATAAAGATGGAAAACACTGTTTCAGATACATTAAAACAATTCTTCGGGAGGAATTTTGGGTATCACTACGCTGGGACAAGCCATCCAGAGCACTGGTCTTGTTGAAGGGGACTTTGGTTCATTAAGCCCTAGGAGAGACAACACCAGCATATTTAACATGTCAAAGGCACATCCTGCACACAGCACATATGCACAAGACCTGCCCAAACAGTTCCCAGGGCTGGCAAGTCCAAGTGTAATAAAGCAAATACAGCTTAATAAAAATTCTTCAGATACTTTATTTAGATTGGAAGGAAGTTATTCCTCCAGCCATGGTCTCCTAGCACAGCTCAGAGACCAAGGACAGCAGCAGCAGCAGCAGGACTATCTCCCATGGTCTCCACAGCAGTCTCCCCCAAAAGGGCTGCCTAAATGCACAAATCTATGCAAAAATAAAAATTTCCCCAATACCTAAATATTATTGTCAGAGGACATATGAAGGAAAAATGTTTGTGCCTCCCCTGTTGACAGGGAGGAGAACAGCCCAGAGACAGAAATCTAGTGATAGCATGACTGTGTGCAAAAGCAACTTCTCTATCAGCAACCAGGAAGGAGTAGCTGAGGGAAGAGGCAGCAGTTCAAATGGAAGAAGGAACCACAATAAACACTTTGATTTTCCTCCCCAGGGCAAAAGACAAGGCTAAAACCCAACATCATTCCATGGAGGCCACTGCCTGCAGTGAGAAAAAATGCTCAAGTCCTAATTTCCATTATTTCTCAGTGTGAGGGTAAACGTGAGAGGAGTGGCAGAAGACAAGCATCTGGCTCTGTTTTAGAGCCAAGGGGCAGAAATAAAAACTCAGTCTCTAAATTCCTTAGGGCACACCCCATTCTGATACCAACCCCAGCAAAACATAGTTTGTCAGACACATAAACAATCCAAGACACTTGTCACACTTGTTTTCCAGTGCTCTGCTAAACCAGGTCAGAGCATTCAGGATCAGGTCCTCCAATAGTTTTTGTGACACTTCCAGTTTTTCACCTTCTATAATATTGATTCTTTCTCTGCCAAGAAGCAAACAAGGCTACATCTCACTGGCTGCCGGCTGCCATCAACAAACCCTTCCACTACCATTGTACATCACAAACAAGTATGCTACACAAACCAGGGACTCCTATTCATCACTGGTACCTATTTGTGAAGGCTCACTGAGGCAGAGATGTTTCCTCAGGAAACACTGCCCTGAAGAAATGCATCAGACCAGAGGTTTGATGATAGTCACAAACAGCTTTGCCTCCAGCTGCCTCATTCATCTTTCCCTCATGGAACTCAGGAGACTCCAGAGTATTTGTGACTTACAAAGTACGTCAAGTATCAAAGAACATGAAGAACAGTTCCTAGGGGTAAGATTGATCTTGCTTGTTTAACTTCAGTTTCATACATCGTTACTCTTCTCACCAACAACACAGGGTCACTGCAGATAGCTGTTCCTAAGCAACAGGAATGGACACTAAGAACTCATAAATTCTCTGTGTCTTGCTAGTGTGGGGTTTTACTTTTAAAGTTGAAAGAATTCAAAGTCCAAGTGAGACTCAGAGGGATCACAAACATTCAGGACTCTCACTACACTTTTCACCAAGAAATATTGTCCCTAGTGAATGGAATATTCCCTGTGCCACCCTGAGCAGCCAGATCAGGGTTGATGCCACCACTCAGGAGACTGGGAGAGGGAAAGAAGTGCTACAGCTTGAACAGGCAAACACAACCAGGTCTGAATCACACAAAAATCCAGGGCATTCAGAGATCAGCTTTCCTCAGGAGCCTGTATGTACAATGGTGCAGGAAAACAGCCCATCAGCTGAATCCCATCAGCTTTGTCTCATGGTCTGCTGGTACTTAACTGATTTCAGACCAACATATAGTACAACACCTAGTGAGGAGGCAGAAAGAGATCACAGCTTTCTTGGCTGCTGTCAAACTCAAACACTCCCACTGCTGCATTTAATTTGCAAATGTGCCCAGTACTTTTGTACTGACTGCAAATACCAGAAAGCAATGGGAACATCATACTTCCTACTGCAGAGGAGAAACATTTGTTTTGTCTGGTAGAGAGTAACTTTAAAAGTCCCGTAAATGTTACAGGCGTAAATGATGATGGTATAGAAAAGCATCTCCAAACTGTTTCCACTCGCTAAGCAGCTGGCTTGCTTCTCTGGAGACGAGATGATCTCTTCCCCTTCTCTGTCATGACAGCACACAGCCACAGAGCACAATGCACCAGCTGATTTGCAAAACAGCATCAATCCACTTTGTGTTTATGGCTTTTTCTCCCCTTTCTTTCTAAACACGCAGGCTTAAACATTTTTATTGCTTCAGTGATTTTCTATGTGCAAGACAGGATTTGAGAACAATGCATTAGCAAGGATCTATGTGCCTAAATCCCATCCCGCATCCAGCTGAAACAGCAGAGCAGAGATTCCAAAGGCCCCTGCTGCAGCTGGGATCAGGAAGCAGCAGAGACACGCGGCTCTGGACACAGCTCAACATCCCTCTCGGACACTGCACTCCAATGTGCAGGTTTCTAGGCTCAGACGTGGAAGGTACACAAATGTGTAATGAGTAGGAAGCCTCCTGAGGCTTTTTACAAATCTAGAGACATCAAGCTGCCAGTAACTCATGAGCTGTGTAAAACTGACTCAGCCTCCATGTGTTTTTTGGTGTGTTTGTTATGACTCCTTGAAACATTTCAGGAGATGCCTGCTTTTACTGGCACAAGCTTAAGAGTGCTGTGTTTGCTGTGCTGCCAATATCTGGTTCATCCTGATGGCTTCTACTCCCAACTTTTTGCACTAGTCAAAGTCAACAGTCTGTGTACAGGCCGGTGGGATTGGAGAGAGGAGTGTCCAAATAGGGAAAGGAGAAATGGGGTAGCTGATCACAAACCTTTCACACTGTAGGGAAGGTGTAAATACATTCTCAGAGATCCACATTCAGCATAAGGGCTGGCTGGTGCTCTGTGTACAGAGGTATTAGAAAATTAAGGAGGAACCTGGGACATTTTTGCTGTTCATCTTGCAAGGGGTGGGAAGATCATTAATGACCTCCATGTGGCTTTTTCATGGTGAGCCATGACTCTAGGGTATTGTGGCTAAAAGTCAAATCTGGGTATAAGCCTGGAAGTGCTGGGAGATTGCCATCCACTGTAACAACACTGGGGATGGACAGAGGCTAATCCAGGCATGGTAAAAGACATTATCCTGCAGAGGGAATAGTCTCTTGGACATATATTTGCTGTTCAATGCCCAAGTTTCCCTCCTTGACTGAGGGAAGGATAAATTCCCCTCCCCTTTCCCAGGCTGTATTCAAAAAAGCCTCTAGCTGAAGGCAGTGAGGAATTGATAATCCAGAGGGCAACAGCAAACCAATCTCCTTCAGCAAAAGCACATCTCCTACCAGCCCCTTCTTCCCTTCAAGGCTATCTGCAGGGCAATGAATTTGAAGGGATTCTTTTTTTTTTCCCCAGCCCCATAACCCAAAGTAGAGGAGTCAAAGGGTTAATGCTGTATGACAAAGGTCAGCCCAGTTTGGGGAGAGAGGAGAAAGGGAAGCATTGTGGCCACAGACAGCTCGCTGCGACCACAACACCACTTGAGAAATGTAAAGTGATGGTGTTGCTCAGAGAAAAGGCCTGAGAGCCGGGCCTAAATCCCAGGGCTTTATCACTCACAAAAGCCCAGCCCCTTGAGTCATTAATCGTGTGCTCCATGGCTGGGTGCCTCAAAGAGCAGCAGATGACACATGCCCAGCTGCTACTGCTGCCCCTCCTCAAGGTAGCGGGGCAGAGGCAGGTGCACTCCCAGTGCCCTCTGCTCGAGACTAATCTATTCTCCCTCCTTGTCCTCTGCCTTTCATCTCCTCCAGCAGCCCACGCTGACAACTGTAAATGAGATTAGACTTCAAGGCGCGGGGCAGATGCAGAACCCCCTCTGTGCATTGTAAAGAGACCCTTGTAGATTTTAAAATGTCTCTCCCTTTTACAATGCACAGCTTGGCAGAGGGGGAGAAGGGGACACATTTCCTGTCACACTCTCAGAAGCATCTGATATGGCAGACGAGGCAGACGCTGGTTTGGGGCCTGGATGCTAATCTCTTATCACCATGGGCAGACTTCCCACCAGCACCTCTGATTCCCCAGTCACCTCAGCAGATGAAGTAACAAGTTGATGACTATTTCCTAATCGCAGTTTCCATAGCCTCCTATGTGCAGCACCACTCCATTTAAATGTGAACAGATGTCCAATGAACACTATAAAGGCAGCAATAGTCCAAAATTCAGGCAAGGACTTGAAGGCTACACACAACCCTGGGCTCACCCCCCCTGGCTATACTGCTGCTATCACTGCCATAATTTCCTATTCTTTATATTACAGTTTGTGCTCCACCTGTTCCCAGTGATCCAACAAACCAGCAGTGAGACACAAGTTGTTTGTTAGAGAAAGAGGTGAAATCTCAAGGCACAATCCACTGCCTATAGCTCAGTGAGACCTGCCTGGAGAGGTCTTGAAGCCACAGCTGGCAGGGGTTTACCAGCAACAATAGGCGGGGAAATGTTTCGAAGTGAAGGGTCATGTTTAGCTCAAAGGTGCCCCAGTAAATAAACTGGAATTTCTTTTACAGTGTGGGAAATAGCTCTGCCTGCCTGAGCTAAAGGCTACCCAGAGAGAAAGGACATTTAACATAAAAGATCATTAAGTTCAAAATAATTCCCTTCCCCAGTTACCACCAACCATGATAATAGCTGCCCCAATTTTATGGATTGCTCTGCAATTTCAATTGTGCAGGAACCAGCCCTGGATTTAAGGCAGCTGCAAAGTCAGCATCTTTTAAAGCATATTTTAATGTTTTATGAGATCATGGCGGAGCAGGTTCAGCTGCACCCACTGCTGGTAGTGTCAGCAACTGAACTTTTCCTGGCAAGTGCATGTCTATCTCTACAGCCTTGTTTCTGAGCTCAAGTTTTCCATTAGCTGCCTACACAGACTGGGTAACTTGGCATCTCTCTGCATTCCCCATAAACTCTGATCATCTGTTGCCATCACACCCACGTACAAGTCTCAGAGAGGAATCTAGGATTTCTAAAGCAGCTGCAACAAAAACACAGCCTGGATTGACAAGCAATAGGATCAAGGTGTTGAGGCAGTAAGGAGAGTCTTTTTGGAGAGTTTTTTGTGTGTCTATTTAAAACAAGTTTGTTGTCATGACTACAAACCAGGGTATGGGTGAGAAGAAGTGAGAACTCCAAGATGAGGGCTGATAATGCTAATTCACCCTCAAAATCTCAACAGCCACGGGGATGGGAAAACAGAGATGATGATATACGCTCTTAGCATCTAACAAGGTTAAAAGCCACCTTCAGAAGGCAGGTCTGTCCCCAGAACAAACACTGTTGTCCTAGATAGCCCCTTTCACCCAGCCCAGCCAAGGGCTGGAAAACACTAATCAGCTGCAGTCATTGCCAAAACAGGGGCACTGGGGACATGGTGGCAAAGAACTGCACCCGAGGCCTTAGAGAGGACACAGCAAAGCAGGACCAGCCCCTCAGGACACTCATCTGCAGACTAACTCTCCAACCATCAGGCAACTTGGCTTCAGCAAGGACTGGGAGATGTTCTCATATCTGAGTGCAAGGCAATTAACGAATCTTATTAACACAGAGAAGCATGAAACTGTCAGCAGCTGCTCCTGGGATTGTTGCATTTTCAACTTTACCAGAAGATTAAAAAAAATGGGGCTTTGGCCACTGAAGAACAAATGAAGAAAACCCCAAGTGATTGCAGAGGGATAGAGAGCTTGCTCTGCTCAGAGCTCAGATTCTTCACGGAGACAGCACAGAGCACGCAGCGATGGTGCAGGCTCTGCAGAAGGCAGCAGATGCAGAGCTAATGTGTGTGTGGGGGTGGAGAGTGTTTATGAGCACAATAAATAAATGTATGAATCCCTATAAAAGTTCCCATATAAAAGTGAGTTAGAGCTGCCCGAGGGCCATGGCCTTGTAATAAAAACCACATCTTGCAAGCACAGTATGAGGCAGCAGCTGAACTGTAACTGTCTGGCTGCAGCACTGAAGACCTGTGAGTCTGCCTGTTCCCAAACTCTTGGGTGAAGTGCTGACCCCACTAAATCCAGGAGGAATTTCGGTACTTGCTTCAGTGTAGTCAGGATTTTGTCCTGGGAGGGGCTTCTTTGAACCTCAAAGCAGAGGAAGCAGTTCTGGGTCTGAGTTTTTGTCGAATTTAAGTTCCTTTACTTCTTAAATAAATCAATCTGCAAGTGGCTGAAGATCTTGGCTTGAGTCACTGACACTTCCCAGTGTGACAGATTAGAGCTGGATCAAAACAAATAAAAAATTCCTACAGAAAACACGGTCAGTCACTCCTCTCTCCTAAAATAACCAAGCAAAGCACTGCTTTATGGCTGAGCAGCAATTTTTCCATCAAGAAGTTTTGAATTTTTAATTTAAGCTGGGGAAGAGGAGATCATAAAAAAACCAAACCCCTTAAATTTTGTATGTCTAAACAGAAAACTCGCTGCTTTTTTTGGTCAGTAAACTTAAATGAAAGTTTTAAAAATACTTCCTCAGAGAAAAAAAAAAACAAACAAGCATTAATAATAATTTCTTTCCCCTCTCAAAGGCCGTGTGTGTGTGCGCTGACCTCTCCTTCACAGTTTTCTGGGATGACGGAGTATAACAGCAACAAGCCACTTGCAGACTACCAGCCTGTAAATTCCCAACTACTCTTAACACTTTCTCCAGAGCCTTCTCTTCCTCTCCTGGGAGGTGGTGAGTGCAGCGGCCCACGTGTCTCAACTGAGAGGGTGGCTCTCAAACCTCAGTCCCAGCCCATGAGTCACAACTGCACGTGGCACCCTGGGCCACCCATTTCCTCTCCAAGTACACACCCAGCCAGGTCCTGACTCTTCAGGGAAAGCTGCAACTGTTCCCAGTGTCAACACACAGGCTTTCTCTAGTTATTAAGACTGGCCTCATGTTTCACATGTGTGCCAGTCAGAGCTAAACGAAGTGCTGCCTTCTCCTCCTAGCACGTTGCTGCAGGAAATAGCAACCTTGTTCCATGACAAACAGCATCTTGCAATTCACTGCAGGACTAATTGCATTGCTTTGCTGATATGCTCCAGGAAGATGTCAGCTTTGCCCACAGGCAACAAGGACATTATTGATTTATTCAGGACTTATGTGTAGTTGTCTCAGGTTGCATTCTCTTTGATAATAAAGTCTTACAGACAAGTTTTAAAATTCAGCTGCAGCCCTAATTGAAACACAGCTAATTACTGAAGGTCTGTCTTTACAGCCTGTTCCATTGTTACTGGGCTAGTGTTCTGTACATCCAACAAACTCCCTCCCCTTAAAGAGAAAAAAAAAAGAAAAAAAAAGAAAAAAATCCCATCTACTATTCAAGCAAGTCCAATGGGAAATTACAGATTCCTGTCTTTGAGCCTGAGGTAGCTACCAGCCAACAGCCCCATCCCACAAGGACTCAGTGACTTCAAAGGATGCTTGTAGAATAAGACTCCAAATTAGGGCCAGTGTTGGAGACAGGAGAATTCAAAGCGGTTGGAACAAACACTCAGCCCAGACCACAAGCAATTTATTGTGCATACACCTTTTCAGTGGCAGCATCCCCTATGAGCCCCAGCAGATTCAAACACACCACACAATTTAGGTGTGATCAACAATCATAATACCTAGCTCCCAACTGCCTGCTGACTGTACCACAGCCAACTTGCTGCAGTCCAGACATGTGGATTAGCAGTTGGTCATGGCTAACCGTGTATAAATGAGCACTCATCAGAACAGGCAGCCCCAGCTAATAGCTGAATAATAACAGGACCCCCAGGGTACCAAGGACATCCTTTCACAGGCTGTGCCACAGCTTTTGGCTTTCTAGTTCAGCCAGACACAGAGGCAAGATTATCACTTCATAAAGCAAGGATGAAATCCCATCTGAACTTTATTGCCAGGATGATGCCAGCGTCAGAGGAAGCTCCCTTACAGAAGGTGACATTTACATGCACGTACAACAGCACATAAGTTTACGACATCAAGAGAGTGCTGCAGTTTAGAAGCAAATCAACCCCAGAAAAATCCCTCTGTTTATAGCTGCTACACATTTCAACCTGGCAGATGGAAGGGATACCACAAAGCAAACATGTCAGTTAAAGCAGCTAAAAGCGTAATTTACAAACTAGAACCCACAACCCAAAATCTCAGCAGCTATAGTTCGGAGCTCTTCAGAGCTATGCTGACTTAAGCCAGCTACAGATCTAACCCAAGGCATTTACCTGACACAACCACAGTCTTTGGTACAGAAGCAGATCCTTTGCTAATCCTGTGCAAGTTTAAAGCAGCAGGTCCTGCCTGGATGATGTAACCCTGCAGAAGTCAGTTTAGCAGCTGGGGAGCCATTTCAAAGAACACTGCACTGGTTTTACAGGTCTTAGTCTGCCTGCCTGAAAGAGTAGAAGATCCTTTAATCCACAAGCAAGGACAGCACAACTGGCAGGAAACAGAGCACCTGCTGCAGCACCTTGGCTCAGCCCCTGAGCCACCAGGGATGGGCTCACTCCTGTCCCTGGCTACTCTGAAGAGGAACTGAGAGAAAGGCCCAAAGCAGCCGTGATAATTATGACTTGCACACCAGTACCCTGGGAACTGGGAGCATGCAGCACATTACTCCTAAGCTGTATTTTAAATGCAGGGGAAAGCCAGTACAGAGGAAATTAACCAGAGGTTAAGCTCTTTGCTCACAAGACAGAGAGAATATATCGTGTTCACATACCTGATCAAATAGGGCTTTCCAGTGCTGAGAGGCAGCATAAGGGAGGAAAAAGAGTAAAAAGAAGGTATAAGAGCAATGACATTAACATGCAGTAAACTGTAGAACTATATTCTAACAGAGAAATAACCAAATGATTTAATGCCATTTCCAACATCCTTCTTCATCCCAGAATCACCTACCCTTCCGGAGGAGGAGGAAGGGGAATCTACCAAACACAGGGAGAACAGTTTTCATTTACAAATCCAAATTAGGATGAACTCAAAACATTCATGTGTTAATTCTGTTTTCTCCCACTTTGTCTATTTGCAGGCAAGCAAGGAAAAAAGAGTTTTTCTCACAGAGATCAAGAAAGCTCTGTGTATATTGAGGGAAGGGACAAATTAGTAATGTTTTTCCAGATCACTTTCTGAGATCCTGTGGCCCAACACTGACCCATCAATTACTTTGCTGGGTTATCAGAGCCCTGTCTACTGCCTGCTCCTGACTCTGGCTTTCTGCAGGCTTTTTGATAACCCATCAGTTTTCTGAGCCTCACATATCCACATCTGAAAAACAGGTAATTCCTCTTGTGCAAGGTGGGAGGGTGGAAGGCTGGAGAGAGCCCACTGCAAGGATTTACCTCACATCTTTTGTTCTATCAGATCTGCCTTAAAAATGCTGTATAGGAGAAGATCCCCTTCAATTTTCACAACCATGTGAACACTGCACAAGTTCTTGTCACTTGGAAACAGAAAAAATAAGCTGGAAACTGGCTCTGATTTATGCTTTGTAGAGAGACTGGTGTCAGCTCACCTCCCTGACCCAGACTTTCTGCCTCACTGTCCCATGAAACAGAGGAAATTCCTACTGACTTGTTTAAGGCCCTCATCTATCCTGGATTTAGGGGCCAGTTGAGAAGACAGAAACTTCCATGGGGCAGCACTGGGATAACCACTGGCTTAGGATCCCTAGAAACATTTGCACATTTCCAGATCTGTGGTTTTTTATGCCTCATTTGCCTTCCCAGAAAAAAATCAAATTGAGTAAAACAACAAATATCAGACTCTTACAAGACTCTCCTCACAGTGCTATTAGCAAAGCAGAAATCTGTGAGAGTCTTATCTAGTCCTAGAAGAACATTTCCTTTCACATGGTAGGCAAATCTAAAGCAGAATTGACTGGAGAGACAGTGGGGTATCAGGCCATTGAATTCCTTTTCATTAGTTAAGTTGTTGGCTCCCCTCCTCCCCATGTCTCTCTCAATTTATAAGCTCTCATTTATCATCATAAATCAGCCCAGCACTTTAAACAGAACATTTTGTGACTGAATCCTGGCTTTATGGAATGCTGCTCTGAGAACTACAATGACATCACAGCTGAGCTGTTACACAGTCATGGCTGTGACAGCCAAACCTCCACTGTGTTATATTTGTGTGGTTAATAACACATAAAGAACTGACCTTGTGTCAGTTCTTGCTGGCCAAGCCAGAGAGCTTCCATCAGGCTTTCAGATGCAATAGCAACAACACAAAATCAACCCCCAGTTAGGTCTCAGGGGGCACAGAGCAGCACAGAGCAGCTGAAATTTTCAGAGATGATGCTCTGTAGCCTGCTTGTTTCAGCAGGAAATCTTGGCGGAGTAGAAGGAGGGCATTTACACCGCTTCCTGCTTTTCTGACTTGCAGATGATACATGATACCTCAGGCTTCTGTCACATCATCTATTGCCAGGTCTCAGCAGCTTCCCATAACCAGTGCAGCTGCAGGCTTTAGTTTTGTTGATTATAGAAAACAAGGTACCAGAGTCAAATAACAATGCAAGTAATGGCAAGACACTGCAAGCTGGGTCTGACCCAAGCTGTCCTACCTCAAGGTCAAGCAGGAAGGCAGCAGCGGAACTGGGTTGAGAATCTAGACTTCACCAGGGACAGCTCCTGTCCCAGGAGCCCAATCCTGCCAGGCACTCAGCATTTCAGCATCTCCTGGACTCCCTGGCAGGATTGAATTGCTAATGGCTGCGTTTGTGTAGAGGCTGGAGCAACTCCAAGGGGTTCACGTGTATCACAACAGGAAATCTTTCTTGTAGGACCATCCAGACAAGCACAAAATTTGTCAGAGAAGAAAAGGTCGCAGTCTGATGTAAGCAAGCAATGGGATTTGGAAACCTGGACTGTGAAAGCTCCTGGAAAGCCACCCTTTCCAAGTCAAAGCTACACACGCCCCTGAGTCAGGCATCTCCTCTTAGGACTGTCTGGCAGTGTTGTAGCAGAGGTCAACCTGCATCACACGCTCCCTCCTGACTGCACTGTGCTCAGGAATACAGACTGGGGAATGCAGCTCTAGCAAGCAATTGCACTTCCTCCACTGCCCTCTGGGAGGAAAATCCAACAGCAACCGAATTCTAGGTGATTCAGAAGGAAGGGCTAGGGGGTGAAGAACAGGCTCTGTCCCTAAGCATGCCTGGGCGGCTTCCTCCAGCAGCATCAAAAAGTTAGAGAGAGGGCCGAGGGGATGTGCCATTGCTGGACGTTCAGCTCCCAAGTGTTCCTTTTGTAGTGGTGCAAGACCCGAGCCAGAGCCCGCTTCAGAAAGACATTTAGTATCTCTGCTTTATGTCTGACAGGCTGAAACAGACCCTGCACTTACTGCTGCAGACTGAGCAGACACTTTTCAGTTCTCATCCCAGCCGAGTTTGCTGGGAATGAGAGCTGTGAGCAGTCCTGGGATGCACCAGGAATGCAGGCTCTCTCACGTTCACTCCCTCCCAGACAGGTGCACGGCGAGGTCCTGCCTCCGCGTCCGGCAGATGCAGAACAAGTGCCTCAGCTCTGCAGGCACTGCCGCTCAGCACGGCGGGAGCAGATCTGGAGTGCACAGGACCCCTTCGCGTCCTTCTGGGCTCGGTGAGCAGGGAGCCGGTGCCAAGTTATCCCACCCTCACGTGCCATCAGAGCTCAGAGGGTGGAGAGAAGCCATCAACCCTGTCGAGCCGAGAAGAAAACTTACTCGACTGTTTGTTGCTCGGGGGCTGGAAGAGGGAGCAGCTCCCGAGAGCGGGAACGTTTCACATTTGTCACCCTCAGGGTGGCTGTGACTCTGGAGAAGCTCTCTGTCCCCCGGCAGCCCCTCAAGCCAAGGCGTCAGCCTCTCTCCAGGCTCCAGAGTCGCGTCCGTGCGCAGTCTGATGCCCCCGCCACCCGCCGGCATCTCCCCACCGGACGCGGGCACCCAGCGAACCGGGAGACTGTCCGGTCCGCCGGGGCTTGGAAGGACGGGAGCTGCGGCCCCGGGGACGGAGCCAGCCCGGCGGCTGCTGGAGCCCGCAGACACCCAGCGGCGGGAGGCGCGTAGGGCGGCGGGAGGACGGCGGCTTTCCCTGGTCCCGCAGGGTCACCGGCCCCGCTCCCGTGCCCATCCCGTGCTTCAGCTATGAATAGCTTGAGCCGATTATCCCGGCCCGGGGGAAAGGGGGGAAGATACCGAGCAAAGGAAACTTACATCCTCTGCGGCCATAGGTAGGACATCTTCTGAGTCCAGCACCTCGATTTCTTCCGCCTCCGAGCTGGCAGCCACAGCAGGGGAAGAGCTGGCGTGAGGCTCCGGCAGCTTGTCTCCCATGCTTGGAAACGGTCCCCCTNGGGAGCAGCGCCGGGTGGCCCCTGCCCACGGCCGGCACCGCCTCCCACGGGGCGACCCGCGGAGGCTCGGCCGTGACCGGCACCGGGCAGCCCCTGCAGCGGGGCCCGGCCGGTTCCAGCCCTGCCCTCCTGCCCGCGGACAGGTGACCAGCCGGTTCATCGGGGCTCCCTGCAGGCGACTTCTCTGTCCTAGAGTCTCACCGTGAGAGGCTGGTGTGGGGTTTTACATCTTTTACCATAATTATTTGTTCCTGTATGTCAGAATGGACAACTTAACCATCTGGAGCCTGGATTACGAACTTGAGGAATGCCTTGACTGCCGGCAAAAATCCAGCAGTTTTAGCTTCTTCCAATCAAGTACAGAAATAGCAGGTTGGCAAGGGGGAAGGGCAAACAGAGCCAGGCTGATCCACATGGTGCCAGTGCCTCTGCTTTCTGCTAAAAGCCAGACAGAGCACAGTCAAAGCAGAGTCCAGCACCACAGGCCATGTTTTCTTGATGAAAAGGTTCAGTACCAGATCAGACACACCTCAGCCACGAGTACAGAACCAAGCTGGAAGTCCCTCTTTTCTCTATAATCTGTTTAAAAATCAACCAACCACAAAAACAAAAAGTAAAACAAATCAGCTAGAATACCTCTGGAAAAGGAGCAGGATCTTCCATCCTGCAGTAGCAGAGCATACAGCAAAGAAGTAAAACCAGAGCCCTTGGACCTGAAGAGAACTTTTCAAGCTCAGGATTCAGGCAGGAAAATGACAACAAAATAAAAGCTCTTCTGAGGTCTTCAGTGCAGCTGATGAAGAGGAGGGCTTCTGTCCCCTTAATGACATCAGTGAAACAGAGCAGACCTTCTGCACATTTAAAGGCAATTCCTTGAGCCATTTCTCCCTGGTCTAGAGCCTGTCCAGCCTGCTCTCCTGAAACATAAGAACAGGATACCAAATCCAGCACTTCTGAGAAGCACTAACCCACTTCACTCATAAAACACCGCTCCTGCCAAAATATTCCAGGCACTAAACAGTGATTATACAAACAATCTCTTTTTGATTGAAAAACTAAACCTCATCAAAACTTCAAAACAGATGGATAAGCAAAAATATGCTATGCCAACAGAAAGAAACAGCAGTCATTTAAACATGTCTGTAGGGAGGAGGGAAGCGAGTTTTTAGAGTAAAGAGAGAATACATGAGCTGAATTTCAGGGGTAACAGGTTCCACTCAGTTGGGGACTGTATCATCTCTGATTCCAGATGCTAGTGGGAAAATGCCAACTGTGAAGTCTAACATGAATGCAGTCAACAACAGGGAGAATCCCCAAAACTCTTTACCTTAACACCAAACTCCCACTAAATTGAGAAATTGCTGCAAAATTACAAGTTCATTTTTCTCCTCTAAGGACTGTTTTTCACTAGTGGTAATGATAGGTTTTGGTTTTTTTTTTTTCAGGGAAATATCTCTGCACATTGCACATATGAGCTAGTGCTGTGCTATAATTGCCACAGAAAGGAAATTAACAGTATTCTAATGAGGAGTTTTGTTACAGACAAATTATCATCTTGCAAGTGTGTGAGAGGCTCTTAATTTAGAATGTCATTTCTCCCCACTGCATACCCTGGTGACTCTACCTTGGAAGACAGTAATTGCTAGATAAACTGAGGGGTTTGTGGGCCACCCCAGAGCAGATGCAGACAGAAGGAAGGGCTTCAGAAGAAATGCAGACAGAAAGGATTTGGGATAAAACCCAATCCATTTTCACACTCAGTCATATAGGCAACTTTTATATTCCAAATACTGCAAAAAAAATGTAGATGTATGTCCTCCCTGCATTGGAAGTGGCTCAAAAGGTCAGCTGATGAATATGCAATAACCCCCCCTCAAAGCAGAGACCCAGCCAACATCTGTTAGCAAAGCCCTCTGGATCGAAGCTAAACACTTTGTTCACCGGTCCTTCCTCCACCCGAAGTAGCCCCAAAGCTACGAAACTTCCCAATTCTGACAAGTAGCTTCCCAATTCTTCCCTTGTAGCTTTTACAAAACTTCCCAATTCTGACAAGTGGAACTATGTGGAGAAACCTACCCAGCTTGATTTACATACCAGAGCTCAGCCAGCTGGCCAGACTCGGGAAACAACTTCTGAAGGAAAATGCAGCATTTTGGATCAAAACCCCAAAATGCTGCACAAAAACACAACCTTAGGAGGATATTAGATAGCACATACACAGCTGGGACTGGATCAGACCTGTCAGATTAACCCCTTCAGACTCATGAAAACAGCTAAAAACCTCTAAGGACCACAGATGGTTTGAGACAAGGGCTTAAACTCAAGTCCAAAAGGTAACAGTGGTAAAGGACTCTTCGAGCATCATACTCCTTGTGCTGGGACAACACAAGTTTACCTTTCAGAACTGATATGAATTAGACTATATGTGCTACCATTTGGCTTCCCCCTGACTCATGGGTACTCTCCCTTCTGACGTGAATGAATAGTGGGAAAAAATAAAGTCCAACCTCTTTTGTGATTTCTAACTTGTGTTGAAAGACCATCCTCCTGACCCTCCCTATTCCATGTTGTACTTAGAACTTTCCAAGTGCAGCACTGAAAAAGCACTAGTCTTTCCACCTGCAGCCCTCTTCTGCCACTGTAACTGTTATTGGTTGCAGCTGGTTCGAATTGTCTTTTTGGTTATAGTTAGGGAAATAATTAAATCTGCCATTAACCCTTTTTGGGGCAGTTGTCTTAAAAGGGAGCTTTCCTCTCAGGTCAGCCTTGTGGTATTTTGTGTCTGCTTGTTTTTACCTGTCACCTGCTGGTGACATAACACAGGTTCATTCCTAAACGAAAGAATTGTTTGAAATGGAGACCAATTAGTAATTCAAGGTTAATTTCCAACATAAAATCAAGTCTTGCTTACTATTAATCCTGAACTGACAAGATTTCAGACAAGAGGTCAAAGCTGAGGGGTGAAGGATGTGTCTCCAAGGAAGATGAATCAAGGTCTTTGTCCTCTCAGTGGCTTTACACCATGGTCAGGCAATTCACGCATCAGATTGAGCAGGAAGAAACTGAGTCTGGTTGTAGAAAATACAATGAAAGAAGTTGTTAGAAAACTGATGGCACCAGAAGAAAGAAAACAAATCGCTGTTGAGAGTAAGTGGGCTGGGGTGCTGCTCCTTTTCCCCAGCACTTAATCGCAGTAGCTAACTTTTGGACATTCTTCATTATATACTCCATGAGAAGAATAATTTCCCTTCACGGTAACTCTAATCCTCACAGGATCCAGGAGGGCTTGGCCAGTGGCACCAGGGCTCCCTCAGGGAACACCGACGACCCGCCTGGATGAGGCCACAGCAGAGCTGGATACCAAGACTTGTATGCCCTTCCCTGAGAAAATTCCTATCCCCAAACCACTGTGGAAGGCCTGTTTTGTATAAGCGGGCGGGGATCCGCTCCGTCCCTCACCTGCGCTGGCCGCCTCGGGCCGTGAGGGCGGGCAGGCAGCGCCTCAGGGCAGGGGCGCTTCGCTCAGAGGGGCGGCAGAACTCGCTCCCGCCGGGCCGGGCTGNCTCCCGGGCGGGCTGGGGTCCCTCGGGGGATTCCCTCGGGAGCATCCCGGGACACCCCACAGCTCCCCGGGAACGCCGCACTGCTGAAGCCTGTTTAATCAACACGAAAATATTAAGCAGTTCACTGCCCACAGCTTCCTACACCCCACTGAGCTATTTGGTTTTTTCTCCCAGTCATTGTCCTTGACAGTCAACACAAAGTTCATGGTTGACTATTTGCATTTCAGCTTTAAAGTATCATAGAAGGCACTTTGGTCTTCTGATATAAATCAGAAATAAACTTCTAATGGAGGCATGAAAGAAACTGCACTGCCAAGATACGTAACCTCCAACAAGTGAGGGCACGGGCAGCATCCATTTACACAAAGGACAAAGTTTTGGTAAACTCCACCTTTCAGGGCACAGGAAGGTAAAGAAAAAGAAGAAAAAGATAAACACAGACACAGGACACAGTTATTTTATTGAAATACTTGAAAAGGCCAGCAATGGAAAAATAGGTTTGTCATGAGGAATTTAATGTTTGGTTTACTTGATCATTAAAAAAGCTGTGTCTATAGGTAATTCTAGCCCATTACAGAATGCACTGTGATGCATGCAACTAATATACTACAGTAGCATAGGCACTGTGTACTATTGCAGTTTTCTCTTATACACAGCTTTCAATGAGTATGACTGACAGATGTGAGAAATTAAACTGCAACACTTTCCAAATCATAACCGTTTATAAGATACAAAATTTGCTTGTCTGATTCATGAGGGTTATAAAACACAACATAGTGAAAAATGAAAAACATGGGTTACACACAGCGTATGAAGTTGATCTGGCAGTTTTCAAAGTTTACTTTTTTCCTCTTAAAAGAGACCAGACTCTAAATATGTCACTGGTCATGTAAAATACAAAATCATAGGCCAGGACAGCAAAGGTAACTCTTTCCTGAAATACATGATTAGAGGGACAAATTCGTTCATCAGTTAAAAATACGAACGAAAATCACATATTCTGCCTGCTATAGCTTATAGTCCAAAAAGATGAAGTCACTTCAGATGAATGTGAAATAAATAAGCAATCCTTGAGTAAGTATGATCCTTGAGTTGAGTCTACTCTACTGAAAATGAATTTCACCTATACACTAGAATGTCACCATGGTGAACATCTAAGAACAGTATTTTGAATAGGTTTTTGGGAAGCAATGTCTTACTTGCTTTAATATTTACAGGTTATTTACAACTAATTCCCTTTTGGCCTTACAAGTTAAGCCATTTTTAGCTGGCTGTTAAGATGCAATTCCTTTTTTCCACACATTATGCAATACTGTAGTTGGAGCTATAATTTAAAATAATCTTAAGCATGAATTACAAATATTAATAAAGTAACTCTGCATATATAAATATTTCTAGCAGAATTTAAAGCATTCAGAATGTACATAAAAGTGGTTTTTTATTTATTTATTTGGTAGGGCCAGATGTGCTTCTTCTCAGATCATCGCTGCTTTAGTAGTGCTTTGTACATGGCAAAACCCAAAACTGCAAACACAGTAGCACCAAAACTTGCTCGGAGCCAGAACGTTGAGCTCTTGAGGTCCGCTTGTGTCACATGCCTGAAATTTAACACACATACAAAACCAGGTTAATTCCATGACAGGAACTCCAGACAGCTTGTGCTAAACTACTCTGCTTTTGGAAATTCATCACTACACTTGTCACAGGCAAACAGCTCACAATTCAGCCTTACAAGCACTTTATAGTCATTTTGCTTTTCTTAAAGCTCAGGATTTGATCTGCAGCCCTGACCACATCCGATCTCCCTGAAGTCAGAGTGCTCACATGGCTGAGGAGAAATGCAGGAGCAGATCATTACTCATGGATGTTGGGAGGGCAGGGTGTCTCCTTTGAGAGTACCAGCAAGCATTCAGGAAAGGAAAACAAAAATAGCTAATAATAATTAATAACTCATAGTGAGAACAACTCTGTCCAGCAAAATCCTCTTTTCTTTCTTTTCTAAATGTTGAGTTTAATATTTCTGCTTTTCCATGAAAAACTTCCCAGTCCTGTTGAATATCTACTTATTCCAGCCCCTCCAAAAAAGTTTACTGACAAGTAGCAAGTAATATTTTTCCAAAAGCTAGAATCAAACCATTTTTAAAATCTCTTTCTTCCCAGCAGTCACAAGAACAGCAACAGAAACAGTCATCCAACACCAAGCTGAAAGCTAAGAGAGAGTGTGAGTGAAACAAGCAGTGACGATGGCACCAACAGAAAAAGACAGTATGGAGTGACTGTATGACAGAAAAAGCCACATCTCACATGACCGTGGAGACAGGCAATGACCCAACTCTCCCAAATACTGCAAGAAGTCTGTGAACATGCTCAGTTAAGCAAGGCTGGCCACCCTCGACAGCAGTCTGAAGTATGACAGCTTACCAGAAAGCAGGAGCTACCATTTAAAACAAGTTATCATAAATGCCATAATTCAAAGCACAGGAAGTTCCTAAACAATAGTAAAGTTGATTTTTTTGTTTGCTTTAGAGATAGAACAGAACTTCACTAGCCTACATATATTAGCCTGTGTTAATCACCATGGGTTACTCAGTGAAGCTGCAGGAGGGTTAAGTAAAGGAGCACAGAGATCCTAAGCACACACAGGAGTTCATAGAGTGAGAACTGCAGAGCTGTAGCTCACAAGCTGTTTAACAGAGCAGGAATTGCTACTTGCTATCAAAACACACAAAACCAGTTTTGGATATGATTTAGTAGACTTTTGCAGGAGCCGTAACAGCCAGATAGTTAATCAGAGTTCTGCCATACCACATGCTGAAGAACAGGCTCTTTGATGCACACACAGCTGCTCTTTAGTCTAAAAAATCCTGATCTTACTTAAGAATGTCTTGCTGGGGGCAAGAACAGACCAAATCCAAGAACCTGCAAGCATTAGTTTTTCTACAGCTAGTTTTGACAAAGTCTCTGCAAACTGGACGTCAAGTGGCTTGCTGAGGGGAAGAAAGGGAAAAGGCAATGGCAAAGTCATCTGGGTTTGGCTGTTGTTACCTGTCTTCAAGCAAACGTGGACCAAGAGATGACTCCATGAAGATGGAATCTTCTACAGAGTGGACGGCGTGCACCTGCTGCATAATCCTGCTCTCCTCGTCTGCTAACAGCATGGCCCCCACCTCAGCTAGGTAGGCTCTTAACCTTTTCACACACATGCACAGTGCAGTTCATTGCATGGCTCAACAACAGCAACCTTCTCAAATCAAAAAGCCCAGAGAATTTCTGATTTATAGCCACCTAGCCCCTGATTCTTGTGCAGTTGTTAAAAACTTAGTGCTTGGGGAAAACCAGAAACAAATCGAGTCTGTGATTTTAATAAGCTAAGTAAAATGTATGATTTCATGTAGCTAAATGCTGTTGCTTTAAGGACAAAGAAACCTGTTTAAGAAACTGGATTTCCCTTCCCACTCCATCTCCACAGCCTCAACTTCCATGTGTCCCATAGGACACTACAATACCCCTGCACCATATGCACATCAGCCATAAAACCGATGAGATCCCACTACTGTTGGGAACTCAAGGACTGTATTTCATCACTGCAGTGGTAGTCTGGGGTAATTTCTTAGTAAAAGGCTGTGAAATCCTTTTCTTCAGATCTGTAAATTATAAAACTGATCTGTGAATGTAAAATGAATCACTTGTAGGTAACATGATTTTACTTGATTACATGACAAGCTCTGTTGGATAGCACACAGTGCCTATTCTACTGTTGGATGAGAATTTGTGTTACTAACAAGTCTCCAGTTTAATTTGGTTAATTCAAATGCCCAACTATTTGTACAATTTTAGACCCCATCTCTTTAAATATGCAAATCAATGTTTAAATTGCAAATTACTGCTTTTGCATTGCCTCATAAAGCACTATCTCTCACATCTAGATTTTCTGATTCCTATCTATGATAATTTGCCTTGTCTTGCACATGTCCATATTTAATAGTATGCAAGAAACTTGCTGAGCATGCTTCATCCTTCTAAAAACAATTAATATGTTCTCAGCCATGATAAAATTCTCTTGTAATGTCTAAAGGGAGACTAAATTGGCTTTGATCCCTTTTCTAAGCCTAACAATAGCAGACTCTTTCATTTAAATAAGGAACTAATTCGAGACAGGGACTTGTCTTACAACCTCAAGGAAATCTACTCTGAATGTCTCAGCCTGAAAATCCAAAGTTCAAAATGCTTACTGAAATTCAGAACATTATGGATGTCTAACTTCTTTATAACTTCATATATGTCCAATTTTTCTTCTGTCAATGTTCCTTATGCTCTCATAAAATCAATTTTTACAACTTTAATCTCTAATATTGTTTAGCTGCCATTAAAGGAACAAAAAAAAAATCTGAGACAATAAAAAAGGATCGATATTTGTTTCTAGTGCTGGTTCTTTGACATGAAGGTGGCTACAATGCACAAAAACCTTTTTCAATACACACTGAAAAATTCTACCTTTTCAAAAAATAACGTTCAAACTTAACTTCAGTCTAGTTGTGCTTATGAAACTAATTTTCACCAGTGGTGGAAATTACTACTGCCTCGTTAGTAAGAGAGTAACCCTGAATTAGAAAAAATATTCTCTCCAAGGGTAAAACACTGAAATAGATGTGTACTTATACACACAGAGAGCAATAGACAGGACTCCATAAATGAAGCTCTATTTGAAACTCTTGCTTATTAATATTAAGAATGATGTTTCAAACTTGCCAGACAGGCTGCTGTGTGTATTTAATCATACAATTAATTCCACAAATACATGGAAGTCTAGAAATTTTGCCTTTGGCACAAAATTCAGATTTTAGTGCACATTTTGGAGGAAAAAAAGGCATATTGGCATATTTTTATTCAACCTACCCTTAACAGTGAGTCAAGTACCTTGTTACTTGTTGAATAAGATCTTTGAAATCTGAACAGGTTTTTTTTCCAAGAGACTTTAACAACACACAAGAAGTTTGTCACATGCACTTGCTAAGAAGTTAACTGAGCATGGGTACACACAGAAAACTGCTGAGTTACACGTCGGTGCTGACACTTTTCCCAAGGTCAGCAGCAGAATAATTCCCAGGTCTGGGAAGATTTTTCCTTAAATACAGAAGTTCAAAAACATTCCTATAGTAACTTCCAAAGCATTTTAAAAGCACAGTGCTGAGGCCAACAGGCTGCTCACACGGCTACTCACAGCAGAACTCAAAGCAAGTTCATGCAGCAGCCTGCTCTGACAAAGGTTCTTAGCATTAAATATAAGCAACTGAATTCCAAAAGCATCACATAACCTGCACGAGCTGCTGCAGCTTCCCTTTAAGCACATATTTTCCTAGGATGCAAACTAAGTCCAGCAGTTAGAATTTTCCCCCATGCATTAGTCATCTAAAATGTGAAAAGCTCCCAATGCATCTTATTATCCACAAAACCTAAAAATGGATGTAGAATGCCAATTCATTACAATCTGTTTAGAAAGAAATCTGGACACAGCTTTGCAAATTTCTATGCAGTCTGAGGCATCAAACAGCTTAGAGAAGGAGGAAAATAAATTAGCAATTTCTAATGTCCTAATGTCATTTTGGGGATGTCATTTAGCAATGTCCTAATTTGGGGGACACCTAAGTGTAGAGACAGATTTCTGCAATTAGATTTAATGGCAATACACAAGTTTTGAAAAAAAAAACCTGTGTACATTGCACATAGTGAAAGGTAAATCCTGGGTTACACTCTTAGAACTTTACCATTATTACAAGAAAACACAATAATAATTTATTGTCTTAACTTTAGTTTCACAGAAGGAAGGTTGTCACAGAAAGCAAAACCTTATTAATAATTCCTGAAACAACCAGTTTTCATATGGAAGTAGAATTTCACTTCAATTCTACAGTGTTTTAAAAACTTTAGAAGAAAAACATCCTCCGAGAAGTCTCCTTGATGAACAACACAATTCTCATGCATTAGGATCATCTTATTTTGAAATTAACTTAGCTGACAGAAAAATGCCACTACTGTACAAGCAAAAGGCAACATGGATGATTTGAAACCAAGGGAAAAAAAGCCAAAAATCCAAGCTCATCATTAAAGAAAGGGTTAGAATGACTGCTTTTGGTAAAACAATGTAGTAAAAAGAGATTAGGTGTCAGCCAGCCAAATACAAGTGAACACCTAAAGGAAAGAACAAATTAAAACTATAAAAATACTACAGGATATTAGCAAGTCTCATACATGCATGTCCAGTGCTTTGAATGCTGTGCCTCCTTCCTCAAAGAACCAATAAATTGTGACCCTGGGCAGTTCAAACCAACACAGCAATCTCCAGGCTGAACTTGCCTTTCTGACAGCCTGCAAGCCTCAGGGGAACCCCTGAAATTTGTCCACAGAAGAGAAACTGAGGGGAGCATGAGCAGGTTTCTCAGCTGCACAGAGGCAATGTTCTTCCTTTAATTACTACAGTGGGAATATTCAAATGTGATTTCATATTGTGCCTTGGTAAGAGTGTTTAGGGGTTACTTAGCAACAAAGGGCACAGGAAGGGGTCCAGTGTGAAAAATTTCAGTTTACCTGAAAAGCTTCCACAGTCCAAGGGAATAGGAGGGGATCAAGAGAATGAAGTACTCATGAGAAACCTCCTTCCCCCATCACTTATCTAACTTTTATCCAACTAGCTGACCTAATGGTAAGCATTTGTGAAGGCAAAGTAAGAAAAGTTATAGAAACTAACTGAATCAGAAAGTCCTTCTTGATCCAAATGTTTTCTATAATCACACATCATTAGATGTATGATTTTTCTAAGACAAGAAATCCACCTCTACCCTCCTATGCCTATAACTGGGAGCTATTTCCTCTCGTTTACAGGTATCCCAGCTCTACTATATGTGCAGTTATGCAGCAGTTCATGTGCTGAATGGTAAATAACTTGCAGCAAGGTGTTTGGTTAGGGAGCTGGTGAGATGAAGTGAGCGTGCTGGAAACCTGGAACAAACCCTAGTGAATGAGAGACAAGGGGATTCTAGCAAATAATTCCTCTTTCTGGAAGGAAGTGTCTATGAGGAATTTTCCTCACCTTGAATTACCGAGTTTTTAGGCAGTAGTGGATTCCTATATTTGTTACAGACTCCCCAGTGATAAGGTGTGAAATGACAGCATCCCAAAACTCAATAAAAGATTTCAGTACCCTGAGACCCTGACAGCACTTCAGAGGAATGAAGTTCAATGTCTAATGCAGGACTCAAAAAACCCCATACAAAAGAGAAACAAATCACAACAGCGAATGGAGCAACCCACACCAGTTCCAAAAAATGAAGATGTGTTAGAGGTGATTTCAGCCTCAATAATGAAGAGCTGGGATTTTCTAGTAGTGACTGCTCAATGAAGTTTTAGAGTGACAATATGCAAAGAGATTGCTGTTTCAAGGTATTTCTGTCTATGGGATGACTGCTGTAGAAGAGATGCAGCATGAAGAGCCTCACTCATTCAGTCTTTTTCTTTTCCTAAGCTAATGAGTTTTCCACCCTTCCTTGAATTCTCACTCTGTGGTTAACACTTGTATCTTGGATTAAAGTGGTATTTGACAAGGAACATGCTCAATCCTGTAGGTGGGTGTATCAGCAGACCTCCTACATGTGTGTCATTTGCATTAAAAGGAGGCAGACACTCTCACATGGAGCAGCTACATCTGAAACCTGTAACAAGTAACATCCATGGACCAGCAGCATGTCAGGATACCTCAGCCATGGCCTTCAAATAAACACATTTACCATCTAAGCCTCCAAGAAGGCCATGGAGGATGGAACCACTGCACTGCAACAGTTGTTTGGTTTGAACTCCCATTTGCTGGGGTGTGATGACAAGTGCTGAGGTGTTAGTAAATCCTGTGTGTCAAAAACTGCCTGCAGGACAAGCTACAGCACTGTTTTCAATGCTGAAAACCAGTTATCTCTCTTTACCAATTGTTTTTCCAAAAGTACCTGGAAATGCAAATGTTTAAGCATTTACCACTTCTTACATGTTGCATTTCATTCAGAGAGGAATTGGATGTTTAAAGATCTGGATTATTTTTTAAGACAAAATGCCCACTCTTTGTGTAAACCAAGCATAACACACACACACACAGAAATTCTATGAACTCCCAAATATCAAATTAGCAATTATAAACATGTAATATGTTACATGATGCTGCTGTAAGTCAAGCTGTGCCTTTATGAAAATATCTGTGTAACTGGGATCTAAAAGGCACTATCTCTAATCAACACTAAACAAACCTGTAATGTCTCAAGTGAGAAACATTACACAGATTTGCTGACACTACTTAATGACTATTAGCAGTTCCTTAAAAACACAGTCCTAATTCCTGCACAGTATTTCTGCAATCACAAAGAGCCTGAATCAACAACCACATTGGTAATGTTTCAGAAAAATGACTAAACTAAGCTCAAAAGAACCTCCAAGTTAAACCAAGCTTGATCATTCTATGACAATTATTAAAGTATTGGCCTATTTAGTGGATATGGAGTGAAAAATCTGCAGTATATAAGGTTACCAACTGGTATTCCAAAGACACCCTTTATTTTAAAAGCACACCTGGTACCTAGTAAATAAAGTTAAGGACCTGTTAAGAACTGCAGTGAAGAGTTTGTTCTTTACAGATTGCAGCAAGTCTGAGTTGAGGAAGTTCTGACAGATGCAAAATGTACACCTGTTGCAGGCGCACATACAGCGTAACCGGGCATGGCTGCGAAAACACACAGAAGGACAGGAGTTGAAATCTTGCTCATCAAATCAGGTGCACATTAGGACTGTGCCACAACCAAGAGAGAGATTTAGGAATAAAAGGTACATTTGAATGAGTAAGGAGAGGAGGAAAAAAAATATACTGGGGAAGAAAGGGTACAACTACAGCTGTGCAGAATTTAAAGGTTAGAGGTTCTATGTCTTGGACATTTTGGCATCACCACCATATACAGATCTTAACAGCAAAGCACAAACATGAATGAAAATGTTTGATTAATTTATACAAGTTCCCATAAAAGGGAAGCATTTAAAGGCTTCTAAGTATGTCTGCACAGCAATAGGTAACACCCCTTTTTCAAAGGAAAGGAAGCCACATTTTCTACCACTTCGAATGCACTCTTTACAGGGTGAGCGTTGCCTCTATTTTTCCCACCCTACCAAACACACATGCTTGAAAACTAAGGGAGAAGCAGGAATATTGATATGACAAACATTTGGTCAGTGCTACACTTTAGTGGTTTCCCAGTACTCCAGTGCTACAAAATGAACACAAGAGAAAAAAAAAACCAAAACTAAAGCTTTACAGATGTAATTCAGTAAATTCAGTTTCAAATAATTAAAAATATCATATTATTTTGGGTGAAAGTGACATTAGTTCTATTTATTTTAAAGCAAATGTCAGCTGTCATACTAGACTCCATCTGCTGTAATATTTATGTAGTTCATCACCATATTAAAAGCTTCACCCACCAAAAAAAGAGATGCAAAGTGAGTTTAGCAACAGTGAGATGTGTAGCGAAGGAGAATCTGAGCTTAAGTATCTTGTACCTGAAGTCCAAAGATATTTATACAAAAATTCTATTAAAATTATAATATTTATTAGATTAATGAACTGAAGCACATAGTAATAAACACCCTGAAAACAAAAAATACTTTCAGCAGTGCACTGGGGGAACTGTTGTGCACTAAGGTGCCGTTGCTTGTAATCAGCTGTCAAGCTGAGCTACCAACAAGGATTACAGTACAACTCACTCTCAAAAACACCAAGATATGAAAATTGATATACTTTTTGTATCCCAAATATGGACCAAACAGCAGCCTGTTTGTTGGAATTTGCATCATGAGCTGGATGAACTAGGGTATTCTTCAAAAACACCTTAGCAACAATAGCTGAGACTGATTTCTGTATTGGATATATGCCAAGTTCCTCCATTTGAAATAGTTTAAAGATTCCACTCAGGCCATTAATGTCTCTCTGTTGCTAAAGCTCGGTGAGGCAGTTCCATCCTGTGGCTAACGATGGCATGCAGTGAGTGGTGCTGTGTGACCATGCACATGGAAAACAGAACAGCTCCAGTACTTACGGATACATTGCCATAGTTGTCAGTTTTACAAAGATATCCTTACTCGGCACATCAGCAGTATTACAAGTAAAGGCTTGGGGTGGAGGCATTTTGTGTTTTCTGCAGAATTCAGCAGGAGAAATACTATATTCCTGTCTAACTTCATGCAAGTCAGACTTGGCAGCTACCACCAAACATGGTATTCTGCTGTCCATGAAGTGCTGCTGCAAATTTAAAGAAAAAAAAGTGAAAGAAACAGTATATGACACATTCAGCCTGGAACAGGCTGTATTGCACTGGCTGCAGCAGCATTAAGATATATTCATGGCACTGAAGTCAGGCATTTCTACAAGCAGAGTAGTTTACATAGAAAAATAGATGTTTGCTTTGTATGAGTAACAGAAGTGCACCACTGCTAAGGCATCCTGATACATAACCAGCACTTAGAAATAAAATGTCTTTTAAGCACTAGAACCAGGGTATAGGTCAGGTAACTGATACTGAATATTTAGTCAGTGAGAAGAAATATAAATGTAGAGATTTGTAAATATAAACTCTACAAACCTTAAAAATCCTGGCACAGTACTCAAAGGATTTAGGATTACTGACATCATATACCAGGCAGACAGCATCGCATATGGTCTCAGCATCAGTTAAAAAGTCTGAGTCACTGACATCGTGTAGCTGGAAAAAAAGATGGTTGCAGAGGGAGAAAAGCTCGTCACTATGCAGTTAAAGGAATTTTGTGACTTGTCTCATAATTTTTATGGCTTATTTTTATGTATCCTTCAAACTAATGGACTGACAATAGGCAGAATGAATGAAAAAGAACAGTAGGAATTTACCATGCAGGCAGCATATGTGAGCTGTTAAGATCACATCTGCAGGCAATCACCACCTCAACATAAAAAGTGATATTTACTTTAAAACAAAGGCTTAGACACCCACAGAAATGGCCATCATTCCTACAGAGGAAAACCACAGAGCAGGACTAGATCTCAGAAAACAAAGAAAGAGGTCATATTATCTTAAAGGAGAACTAGAATGGAACAAGCCTTAAAGAACTGTTTCTCCCACTGAATACTAATTTTAGCCATTCTAATCACTCTGTGTGACAGATGCTTCTTACTGAATAGGTAGACTGACTTCTGATCATTTATCACATGTTATAATTTGATATGCTGCAGTGTAACCATAAACAGACTAGGTTTTGTGCAACTCAGGTCAACGTTTCAAAAATAACAGGTCTGACCAGGTTCGGCTAAATGATCAACAAAAAGACCAAGTTATTTGGGACAGAAAATAACTGGGAGGAATCCACGTTAAGAAGAGAGAATTAAAACTAGTTTGTTGTAGAAGGCTCTGAATAATTCACAGAATTTTAACATTAACCAGTCTTAGGCAAACAAGGATGAGGCAGCCTTACCAGCAAGTATTTTTCCTGTCCATACACATAGACTGTATTAATGGCATAGTAAGATTTGTGTTCTGCACGTATTTGCCTCTGTCTCTGAAAAGGCAGAATTTCATGTTAGACCACAGCAACTTTTCCCTTTAAGTTAGATTTGAACAGCTGGTTTACTCCATTTATTAATGAATTAAAATTATAGTAATCTTTGGGGTTTTTTGAAAGGAAATGCATAGCTATAATCCACGATGTACATGTCGTTATTGCATGCAATAGCTACGGCCAAAATACAACAAAACCAAAACCACCCAAACTCCTCCTTAGTAATTCTGTATTTTCTCGAAGAACTCTGCAAACTGAGTAATAACCATTAAAGTTCTAAGATCAATCACTTCTGCTGTCTAATCTTAACTCAAGTGCATATATAGGTGAGTACAGGCAATATGTTTCTTACTATTAGATTTCTTCCAAGAAGAGCTTGAAGAACTCCACTTTTCCCACAGCCTTTCATTCCAACAACATTGCATCGGAAGACATTTCGCTGAGTCTGTTTTTTCTGGAGGTCTATCTTTTTATCTCTTGTTACTTTTGGAAAAACACAAATATTTTTCACAAGATATAAATGCACATGAAAACATGAAAATGCACACAAAACAATCTCTCAAAAATATTAAATCAAAGGTTTCACTTGAGCAGAAAGCAAAAGAGAGTAAATGAAAATAGATGAACCATTAAACAATTTACTCTTTAGCGTATTTCTAAATTTAAATTTCTGTGTTGTACCAAATTTTTATTACCTGTAATTGCTGATGCTTGAGATTCTTGTTCTGCAAGTATGGAGTAACCTAAATAACCCAGGTACTCCAGGCAACGCTGCACATCCAGGTATGTGGTTAGTCTGGCAGAGGGGACAAAAAGAACTTCCAATTGTCACCATCTGGGGTACCAATTCTTTCTAGTACTGAAACAATCCTTATCTCCTATCTCCAGACTGAAATGATAGAAACATTCCTGGCAATATGCAGTACTGAAGGACAAAAGTCTCTAAGAGTAACTGGTGATAACTTCACCAGTTTTACTGGTCGCCAGAAGTCTACGAAGGCAGTACTTGCTGAGGCCTATCAACTCACACTGTATTTTCTTATCTCCCCAAATAACATTTTTCTCATTTTCTGTGTTTTAAATTGGGGAAAAAAACCCCTCATTATCAAGCATCATTTTTCAAACCATCTCTAAGGGGTAGAACAACAGCAGTAACATTTCAACAGGGATCACAAGGATTTCCACATTTTGAAGAGACACTTCTTCATTGTTAGCACTAAATAGTGGCCAAATCCTGAACTGGTTATAACAACAGTCTCAAGATCAGGCCACTGGATAGCTACAAAAACTTGACTGCTTGGATCAATTTTCAACTATAAAACTTCTACTCTTTCCAACAGTTTTTAAGAGAAATCTACAAACACATGATCATACCCAAAGTTCTCAACTACTAAAATGTCCTGTATCACACTTACGTCCACTGCGAAAGAAACCCTTGGTATGTGATCCATCCTCTTTCATTTGTACAAACTGTGTTGTTCACATCAGGTCCCCACGGCATGTAAGGGAAGACTTTGAACAAGTCTTTCAATTCATCAGGAGATAAAGCACAATCTCTATCCTGAAACAAAATACGGTATCAGACATAATTTGTGTCTATTCTAAACTGGCATTTTCTTGCTGTACACTTGCAAGATTCAAGAAACCAAGCTTATTTCTTTTTAATCATTGTTCTTTCCTTGTTTTTAAATAAGATTAAATGTATGAACTAGTTAAAAACAATTTGGTACTACAGCTATAACTGCCAACTCTCCTTGTAGACAATCATAAGCTGCAGGTTAGTTCTGAGTCCATAGGTTAAGCTAAAGCCAGTTTCTGAATAAAATGGCATCATGATAAAAACACATTCTTGTTAGCAAAACTGCCGACAAACCAAGGCTCATAAGTATAAACACACACACACACTCAAATTAAAGGCTTACCAAATCATGTTTATCAAAAATACTTTGAAGAAACAAGTATGCATGATGATTTAGTTCTGTTGTGCAGTCAGGGGGAATTTTTAGGCTGTTCATTGAAAACAAAAACAGATAGAAGAAGCATTAATTGTTTATGAAATATAGAATATTAAAACTCAAAATACATACTTTATGAATTATAACATTTAGTATCTGACTTGGCACTTAACTTTAACAATTTATCTTCACATAGATCAAAGCACATACTTTTTATTACGAATTCTAAAATGATGAGTGAGTGCCTTTATATGATATATAGCTCTACAGTAATCACATTTTTGTTGTTTAGCTTTGTTTTTGTACTTTGGGGTTTGGGGTTTTTTAACAAAAAAATGATGCAGTTACATTTTTTAATAGAAGCCAAAGAATTGGTCAATCTCTTTTTAATTCAAGGATTTTCAATAGCTCTCAAATGCTATGAAAATACTGACAAGTCTTTTAGAATTTAATGCCACATACAATAATCAACTGCTCAGATTTATGTTTTAGTTTTATATTAAGAGTCTCTTCTGCCATCCTTCTTATGAAGAAAGAGAAGAGAACATGATTTGGCACAAGGGAGTTCTTCCTTCGTGTTCAGCCACATGAAGGTTTTGGCTGGGTAGTCATTAAGGAAGGGAGGTACTTGATGTAACAATGTGTTAAATAAACACACTGCAATAACCCTCTCCTCCTGCCAAAGCAGGAGCAGCACAGCCTAAACTCAAGCTTAGAAAGCTGAAGAGGTACATACGGAGGGAACAGGTACTCTGGTGTAAGCTCTAAGTCATCGTCGTAGCCAAAGCGGCGCAAAACAGTCCAAGTTGTCTCATGCCTTCCTCGCTGAATGAAAAGTGTGTGTAGAAAAAGAAAACCTAAAAATCAAAAATGGTGAAATCTTAAGGCCCTGTAGCGCTCTACCTGCTACAAGTGTTTTCAATAGAATCAGTATCAGACATGGAAACAAAAAAAGCTCAAAATACACATTACGATTTTAAACCTCCTGGGTGATAGTACAGCATTATCTACACCGACTGAACATTTAGAAATCATGACATTTGTAAAAGTGTTCTCCAAGAAACCGTTTCCTTCAAACAATCCCCTTGGTTTTCTGTTGTTGTTCGCTTTTTCCAGTACCAGCATTTTAGAGCTTTATGAAAATAAATCCAGTATTTTCAATATTTCAAAACAGAAAGCTTTAGCCTGGAGAGCAGTCTCATAGAAGACTGCTTTTAGTTTTCTTGTATCAAAATAACTAGGTAGGATTTTTGTTTGGCACTTCCCAGGGCTTAAAGAACACCGAGATATCACTGTTTAGCAAGCTCAGCTCTTGCAGTCTGAAAATCAAGACAGAGACCATATTCCAAAAGAACCACCTTTTTCATGTAAGAGTGATTATAAACTGTATAAAGACACATCTTTTAAGAGTTAAATAAGACTCACCTTTTAATGTCAATCCATTATCTGCAACTCCATCACTTAGGTTTTTCCTGACTACATTCTTTACGTCTTCCAAAGCTTGAGGCGCCAGTGGTGTATTAAAACAAATTCTCTAACACAAAACCCAAAACCAGCATGTTAGGACCACTGGCTACTGAGCTGGACAAACAGCATATCCTGTATGAAATATAGCCTTAAACATTCTGATAACCTAGTTAAGGACAATCCAATTTCTTAGTGGAAATAAACGTGTACAAACTGCATTTTATTTTTAAGTGCATTAATAGATTTTTAATATTTTGCTCTTGAACTCAAACAATGGTTAGAAATAAAAATAATTTCATTTCTGTTTTTAGAAATCCATTCTTCTATGCTGCACTTGAGACTTAGTATTTAGGCCTGATTCCCTTACAGTTCATCTTCCTATTATTTATTCAAAACCAATAATTTGTTTTATAGAATTATATAGCATATATATAGCATGATACAGCACCTTTAAACATGGTGGAAAGATAAGCAAGAGAGGTACCTGAAAGAAGTTGAGCTCTGCATCATTGAGAGTACCATCATTATCTTGATCAGAAATTCTAAAAATGCGAGTCAGTGCTTTAATACAGGCAGGTTTCATCTAAGGAATAAAAGGAAGTTCAGTATCTTTCTAGGCTTGAATATAAAAAGATTACACTGAACGACACCACTGACACTCAGTCACATGGAACACACACTAGTCTTCATTTACAGTTTCAGAACAGAGACATTCATTCATATGTACACAAAAGTAAAAAGCAAGAGGAAATAAAAAATTGATTTAGCAAATTTATATCCATAAATTTAAAACAATTATTCGACATTAAATGTTTTTCTATTCAATTATTAGAAGAATCTCAAGCTCTTCACAAGCTGAAAGTGGCACTACTAAGTTATTAAAAAAATAAAACTCAGTTCTCTAAATTCAGTCTTATTGCTATAGAAAACTTTGAGAAACAACTAAATAATTTTTTTTTCCCCAAAAACATTTTTTGGTGGGGAAAAAAAAATCACCTTAAAATCCTAGTGCTTTGCAAAACTAAACAGGTCTAAAACTACAGCCAGCTCACTTCAAACATCAAATACTGAAAACCTTCACAGGGCTCATTCATCTACCAGGCAAAGCATCGAGCATATGGACTATCTCTAGGACAAAAGAACTGCTAGGATACCTTCCAAGTGAAGGAAAACAGACACTGGTAATTCTCTCCCAACAACTACCGTGATGATGGACTCTTCTCTTCACAGAGGTCACACAGATTGCATAGACATTGGTTTTGGAAAACCAAAAAGATTTCAGCACAACAATTTTATCACAACATTACTAACTCATATAGATGATTCTGATGGAAGAAATCAAAACAGGGTTATTCTCTGATTCTCTACTTAACGAAGTATTTACAGCTGAAGCAACTTTCCTACTTCCCAATGCTAAATGGATACAATTAGAGATTCTATATGTATTTGCCCAGAAAATTATTTTTAAAAAAGAATACTCCTTCATAATACACTCAGCTAACCACCTGATACCTAAAAACCAGACTCATCACTTGTTTCTTATCCCTTTTGCCAAAGTTTCACAAGATTCTCAGAAAAAAAAATGCTCTTAGATCAGGCCAAGTCTACAGTGTTTTCCCTGAAATAAATGGAGTTGCTGTGAAATGTACATCTAAAGAAGAACTGAATTGAAGACATAATTTGGGTCACATTACATTTGGCTCAAAGCCATTAGCAAAGCTTCTCGTTTTACCCAGCAGTTCACATGGGCAACAAAAAACTGTCTTCACTGCTTTGAAGGAAGAGGAAAGACAGGTCAGGTTCACACATCACAAAACAGCCCCGGTGGTTCTGGGATGCAATGCCTGACATTTGGCTGGTGACAGAACACACTAAGAGATGCAAAATCCACTGAAAAGGAAAGAACAGGAAAGTGATTCACGCCCCCCAAATTATTTGCTCTGAGAATCTATGGATAAATACCTCTTTCTCCTCCGGGCAATAAAGAGGACCTGTAGGATGTAGAACAGCTTTCTGTGCATAATAAAATAGCTCAGATATATTCTTCAAGTTTTTGGCTGAACACTGAAAGAGAAATCCTCACATTGATGAGCTAGTTTCTTGACTATTTGGCAATTTCTTCTGAAATTTAAGTAAGCATCAAATTTTTAAAGACTTAGTCCCCTCCTGTCAGTATAGGGCTGGTTTGGAAAAAAGACATGCAGCCCCTGTAACTGTTCAATTAATTAACAAATGAGGTTTCAGTACAATTTGCTGTCATACCAAGAACAGAAATCAAAAAGTTATATCTATTTTGGAAAAAAAAAAAAGATACATATCCACACATATTAAATCAATTTTGAATACTTTGCAGACATCTGTCTGGCTTAATATTAAATAGAAAACCCTTGTTAAAGGGAGGTATGTGAGGAGGCTCTAAATATTAGAATTTGACAGTAACATTTCATTATACAATAGTGTAATCTTCCCTAAAGAAAGATAACATATAAACTCACTATTATAATTACTCATGTTTGAAATATTTAGTTTGGAAAAAAAACCCCAGAATCCATTCTTCTACTATAAAGCTGCCATATGTACTTGGCAAGAATGTATTTTCTGTTACTTGCTTTAACTTCAGAAAGTCTTGCATACCTCTACACACGTTTCTATCTCTGTATATTGATTCATAATGGGAAGGATAGTTTCCATACTGCTGTATTCCACTAGATCAGACTTGTTTCCAACTAATATAAGAGGCAGCCTAAAAACAAAATAATATTAAGAGCTTTATAGACAGATGGATAAAAATATGTATCTTAACTTAGCATTTTATGTCCCACCAGAAACCATTGTATTATTTTCATGATGTAATTAAATGCCACAGGAGGCAATGGGCAAAACTAAATGACAGCAGTTTAAATAAAGTGTTTTGATATACACTTAGACAGAAATGTACTTCTTGTTGATTCTACAAAACCCACACATTTACATACAATGGTAACTAATCACATTGTTATTACCCAAACCAGCATCAGCAGAAAAGCTATACAGACCGTAGAGCCAAAGCCAGTTATACCACAGCAAATATAAACACACCTGGTAAAAGCTGCCCATGAAATTCAAAATAAATAACATTGCTGGCACATGTAACAGACCTACATACTTCAAATCTCTTGCTGCTTGGACTTCTTATATAAACTTTAAGTTTAGTATTTGATTTTCTTAAACAATTAACATCCTCAACACTGTTCATTGACACCCATCGATGTGCAGCCTAATTCACACTTCTCATCTTTACTTAAGCACCTGCTATCTTTGTCTGTCCTTTCATTGATGAGAGGAATCCATCGACTCGTTACCTAAAGTGGGATTAAAAACAGACATGAAAAATACATATTCAAATTAAGTATGACTGAACTGTGCACAAGTTTCACTACAACTGCTACTGCTTCTTTCCCAAAAAGGCACATACTGACCCACAAAGGAGGAAACAAAAATTGGAGCTGATTAATGAGCAACTTTCTCAGAAAAGTGAAATGACTAAAAACTCGTATCTGGAAATGGAGCAGAAGCAAACCCACATCTGTTCATTCTCTTAACAACTGATCTCAAACTCTGTCTCAGGCATTTCAAATGTCTAATCCAGATTTCAGCTTGATACCAACTAACAGTGCACAAGTTACATCTTAAAAATGGGATAAAATGTGTTACTGTACCTTATCAATAGAATTCTTGTTGTTAACAGCATAGACTATACAAATCACATTTGCCTGAAATGAAGAGAAAGGAAAGGCATGGAATTCCACTGCTCAGAAACCCCTGAGCAACACAGACAATTCAAGACCGTACATAACAACATCAGAGTAAACTCACTATAGAACTCTGCTCCTGGCTTGTTTAAGCTACTTGAAGCCTGAACAACAAGATTAAAACAACTTATATGGTGAGAAGTGCCAAAAAGCCTGTCTTGCAGTGTGACAGTCACAGCTTGTGCCTGCAGAGACCTGTGCCACCAGGAAATCCAAACTGAAGAGTCATAATGTGCAGCCTCCACTGAAGCACTAAACTAAATGCCAGAAGTGGAACACAACACCATGACAGACTGCGCAGAAAATGTGCAAAGGTGCTCAGAAAGAACTGAAAATAGGAATCAGAAGGGATGACAAAGTCACCAAGAGGCCTGTGCTATTCATAAATGCAATAGTACCATATGACAGAAAGAAGCAAAATGGATCTTTTCAGGGTAGAATTATTTATACAAAACTGGCTTGCTGATTGAAGGATATTTAGGTCCTGTCCTTTCACTTTGGAAGGACAAAGCTTAAGCTCAATGCACCAACAGAGTGCCAGTACCTACTTTCTTTAAGATTTCTTAAATAGAGACATCTTTCCTATAGCACAAGTCACAAAACAAAATAGAAAACATCAAGCAAGAAAGGTTTTTTCCTTCAATTCAAACTGAAGCCCATCTAATGCAGAGAACTTTGAAGGAAAAGACTTTTTCCTAAACTAGTTTCTAGCAAACACTAAAATACACTTACCTGTGATATTTCATGATAAAGCTGCTCATCACTTTGCTCTGCTTCTGCATTTGAGAGAAGTTATTCATTAATACTAACATTTTTGCAAACAAACAAAAAAAAAAACTTCTGAAACTGAACTCGGGTATTTCAGAATACTCATGAGGCAGCTTTGTCAAAGCCTTGTTATTTAAACTTCTTTTTATAAAATACTCTAATGAGTGCTCCTTCCAAAACAATAATTAAATTGGTCCATTAATTTGTAAGACAGAAACAGTCTGTTGCACATCAATATTTTACAGCTATTTTGAAGAGGAATAATTATATTTGTAGAGAGGTTCTCTTTAGAACAAGTCATAGTTTGCATCCTTCTATATTTCTCAACAGCCTCTTCCTTCTATAATGTAAACTCTTACATCAGAATATGACATATGTTGATTTTATTAAAGTGATGATGGTTTTTATAGTGATACCAAGCTTCTGTTAACTGAATCTTTGAAAAATTCATTCAATAGAAAGAAAAACTCACCCCACATAAATTTAAGATCAAGTCCAACAACAAAAGTTATTTCTTTTTCCAGGTGGTTAAACACATCAGAGACATCTCCTCAGCAGTGATGGGAGAGAGAAGACAGGAAGGGACCTGCTAACGTGGCCTAACTCTTGGCTTGCACTGTAAATGGCAGAAGGGTTTTTGTAGCTGTGCAACAGCTGCACAGATTTATGATAGCACATGAACCTTCACAGTGAATCTATTTATCTATTCAGTAATAAGATTAAAATACAAGAAAAAAATACAAAAGAGTAAACTGACCCAAAATTATGAGGTGTCCTAACTTAGAAATTCAGAAAGTTTCTACTTTACTCCAGGCTTCTCCCACCTGTAGCTGTGGTCCCAGACCTGTCTGACTGTGACAGGGGCTGTTGAGTCAGACAAACAATTCCACACCAAATCAGTGAGGGTACTGAGCAGTCCCTACCTGAATAGTCCACTATGTGGGTTGGCACTCTTTCAGGAGTGACATCGGCTGGAATGGTGATTTCTTCAGCTCGGGGTGGAACCTGGGGTTGAAAGGAACACCAAGAAAGAGCCTTTGAAGATAATCCAGATGGTGAAAAAAGTCATATACTATAATACAGCTGCCATTTAGTCAGCTTCAAACAGTGCAACTACTATTAGTTGTTCAAGTTGTTTAGGTATTCGAGTACTTTTGTTTTTTATTTGTTTGGTTTTCTTTCAAAAAAGTACTGAAAGTCACTGCTACTTTCTCATTTTTTTACCTGTCTAGTTACTGCACACAGAACTTCCTGCATGCTTTGCAGAAAAGCAATGCTGTTAAGGATACATTCAATGCATACTGCTATAAAACTCAAGCCCACTCTATCCTACAGCTAAACAAGCATGACAGACAAAATACAAGTCTCAATTTTTACACAATTGTAACCTGACAACGTCCTCGTTTCTGACAGTGCTAAACATTAAATCCAGAAAATCCTGCAAAGCAAAACACGATGCCAAAAAAAGCTAATTCTGAAAAATGCTGTAAACTCTGATAGCCCTTTTTTCCAAAGAACACTAATCCATATTTGGGAACAAAATCTCCTGAACATCTATTTCTTGCCTTTCACCTGTTGACAGTGAACTCTTATGATACTTTACTTTTAGTAAAATAGGGGAAAAAGAAAAGTCAATCACCACAAGAAATGTCTCTTTGTAAAGCTTCAGGCTCTGTTCAGATCTTCCTCAAGAGTGATTACTGATAACATCCTCTACATTAAGCACTATTTCCAAGCCTGAATGTTGCTCTCATCTGCCTGACTGGCCTGAGGAACTGGGCAGGTCTCTTCAGCAGCTTTTATAGGAGGCAGTATTTTTACGAAAGTTTTTTCTGTAATTTCAGGGAGATCTTGTGTTCTATAAAAATTACATTTTTTCTCTACACACAAATTCAGATAAATATTCTAGATTATACTGTAGGAAGAGGCGAGAAGTGAACAGAGGACTACAACTCACTAAATACAATAAGAAACAACTTGCCAAAGGAACTGGATCTCCTTTTTAACTGCAAGGTTAGGAACTAAATTCAATTATGCTAACAAAATTCAGTTATGTTTACAATCCAATCTTGACTCCTGAACTGTGGTAAGCTACTGATTTGCATTAAACCCAGAGCAGAGTAGATTCAAAGAGCAGCACATGATGTCTATTTTAAGACCTGTGATCAGAAGAAATAAACATTCATGTTTATATGTAAAAAGCTTAACTATTTGCAGCAGCCGTGGTTCTTTTTATGGTACAAAGAAAACTATGTGCTGCTTTTTCAGAGGAATAATATGTAGAAGTAACTTTTTCTGCAGTTTTTACTTCAAGAGTCAACAAAACATTCTTCAAAGACAGAAGTAAATGCCATGTCTTGCTTAGTTACAAAAAATGGCTAAGTATAAGTTATACAATGTGACTTTTAATTCCTCATTCTCTATCATTTTGCAATCTAATTGCTCTTTAAATGCAGCACCCCCTAAAAATAATTGATGGTCTTGTGTCTTTCAGCACCTTCCCATTTATGTGTCTCTCATATTAAAATATGCTGACAGTTTGGACCAATTACAGCTCCTTAAAAAACCTACCATTCATCACATATAAAACAATTAGTTTAATTAACAATATGAAAAATAAGAAGGGAACTTTGATAAAACTTAAATTTTTAATCTTCATGCAGAGATAGATTTAAACTAACCTACATCACTCTTCCTGAAGTAATCCTTGCTATTTTAAAGACTTCATTTTGTTTTTAAACATTACTTTAGAGCACAGTCTAATAGCTTAGTATATGACAGGATAGAAATAAAACTTAGAAAACAAATAAAAGTGCTCTACCTCTTCTGGGAATTCCTCGCTGACAAGAGACATAATTAGTGATGTCTTCCCAACTCTGGCTGCAAAAGCATTAAAAACAGGTATTAGATAATTTGTTTTGTTATACTTAACAGTTGCACCCAATCTTAAAATGGGAAGATTTTAGAAACATTTTCCAATTCACCACATTAAAAGCTTTTAAGCTGTTGTTTAATCATATTAAATATGGAAAACAGCAATTTTCTCATAATTCTCTTATTGCAAAAACTTGGGCTCTATCTCCCACTTCTGCATCTCCTCCAGAAGGGAAGTGAATTCTGCTCTGCCTTACACAGAAGAATTGCCAGGTTTTAACCTTAACACAGAACACTTAAACAAATAATCAAAACAAACTAGAAATGCTTTAATACAACTTCAGAAATACAAACAAAGAACACATACGGAAAAGCATACAGAAATTAACTGTTTTTATAGAATTATTGAGATTATGATTGCACTTTAGTCCTAAAATCCCAAGGATGAGAGCTGGACAAGAGGACATGAACCAAGTCTGCAGTACTTTGCTTACTTTTAAAATGCAAGAGCTTAATCCCTTTGACACAAATGAACTGTCCCCCACTACAAGTGAAAAATACCCCAAAGCACCAACCCTTCTAAAGTCACAGTTTTCTTAATCCAAGATGATCATCTCAGCTTCAGTATCCAACACCATTCAATCAAATAAATGACTTTGTTTACCTGCAAAGTTCAGACTTCTGATATCACAACTTAGTTGCTGGTTTTGACAAGCTCTAATGTGACCATTTAAAACCAAGAGTTGGTAACTTCTCTCAGGGTTCCACTCTCTCTAAACCCCTTCATCTGTGAGTTTCTGGTCCTCTGGAAGCCTTGTAAGACTACTGCTTTATTTGGTTTTGAGACATTTCTTAAAAACCAACATGCTCATATTCAAATATCCTCTGGGACTGTCTATTTCCAATACCTCTCAATTCAAGCAAAACTCAATTTCACCCTGGCTGTACCAGCACCTCTGCCAGCAGGAATGTGTTACCAGCCAAGGCATTGCTCACCACCAGTCAGAGCCTATGTCACTGTTCCTACTGAAACCATCAGAAAATGTCACCAGGGACAGAAGGTGTTCAGCTGATATCACTGCATTTACACTTCTCTATGTAACTACAGAATTCTGAATATGGAAGATGAAGAGGTATGATTGTACCACCGGTTGATTTTGTGCAGGAATTCGTGTTACTGAACTGATGATGCAGTCAGAGTATACTCAACTTATCTAGGTCTATTTTTGGTACAGTAACATGTTCTGACATCCAGAAATAAAACCTTCTCTTTAACTTACCATGATGAAGAGTAGTTGTAACAGAATTATGAAAAGCGAAGAAAAGCTGTTCTGAGGAGGAAGATTTCTGTTTTCCTTACAGAAAACAGCTGTAAACTTTTCCCCATGGTACTCCCTGCAGAGCAGCAGGTTTCAGGTTTCCCAACAGCAATGCAGTTGTGTTTCCATCAAAGATACTCAAAGGAGCTAAAATCCTAACTGAAACTGCCAGGCATCCTCCTGCATCAACTCCATCTGAATTTTCATCCTGACAGAATCGAAAGAGCTTCAGAAGCTCCCCTATTTCCACAGGGAAAAAATATGAGTACTTTCCTTATAGGTAAGTAAAGTTACTAATTAGTGAAAATAGTGATATGTGTTTTGCACCTGACCAAGACAGTTCTAACTTCAAACAGTGGCAGAACTGGTTTTGTACATAGAGAAACCCACTTCTTATGTCTGAAAATAGAAGATTATGTATTGCTGGTGAGTAAATGTTCAGTATTTAGAAGCTCTTGATACACTTTCTAGTGTCCTTGGGTTTCATGAAAATCCATAGGTTCTAGTATAGAGATTTGGGTTATGTTGTTCAAATCTAGGTCAACCCTCTCTTTCCCAATCTGTTCATAGTCTTAGAAATAACAGCCTAAACAGCGTCAGCTGACTGGGGTGAAGGAAAGCAGCACAGCACTTTATGATAATTAATTTGTCTTTTTCCTCGTACATAAGTCTTTTACATTATGCTGCATAACATGCTGAACACAATCTGAAAATTACTGGCTATTAAAAATTAATGTTTGCACCCTGCATACGAGGACTAAACCAACTTAAACTGTGGACCACTGGGGATGAAAAAGGCTGAGTTTTGGAACAGGCTTACAATAAAGAGTTCTTGGCATATTTCAGATTCCAAACCTGATGGTGTGCTGTTACCATCTAAAAAGTTTTATATGGTCTGGACTAACTTGTGGTTTCAGGCTAATAAATATACATGAGACATACACAAAGCAGGACTGTTACTGTAACTGACAAGTTTTATCGATTTGTAAAACAAATTTCTCCCTCCTCCTCACTGAAAGTCAAACAGAAGTGTAACATAGAGATGCTCACAATCTCTGATGTGTGCCATGTGCTACACATTGCTGTATTTAAGAAACCTGTACCTTTAATATTCCTGTTTGGACACACTGTGAACCTTGTTGCCAAAACAAAGTATCTGTTACACCTGTGCTGAAACCACTGCACACATCCCAAAACACAGCCTTGCCAAAGACAATAAGGTAAAGCAGGCATGTATTCTAAAGAGGAATTAAACTGTGCATTCAAAGGCACAAGTCCCAAACACAGTCATGCAAAACTAAACAAATACAATCTTAACGAGTTAGCCCTTTCTGCACAGTGACAGCTCCCTCAAGATTCCTCTCTAGAACAGTCAAAGAGATTCCTTCTATGCAGCAGACAGAGCCAACCTGCACTATAAAACAACAGCAAAAACTGCACTATAAATATATATGGGGCATTCAGTCCTCAGGAAAGCTTTGCTAGCAGTACCACACTCTTAGTATAACTAGGTAATTTTACTAATGTAAATTTGTATTCTTTCCCCTCGAGAAACAAGCTCGCTTTGCAAACTAACAGAACCTCCTCTCTGCTGTTTATACTGATGAGGAGCTGAGCCTCTGCAAGCCTTGTCAATTATTTGAGTACCTAAGCGTGAACTTCAGGACACAATTTTAGGAACACATGAAAAAATCCAGACCCACAGTACCTCTGGCATGCACCTTCGTGTGTGCTATTTATCCAAGGTCACACAGAAAGTTAAAAGCAAAAAAAGGGATCTGGACTCCCTGGCCCTGTCCTGGCCACAAACCCACAACACCCGACCTATAACCACTGGGAGCACATCAGGCCACTGATTTCCAAAGTCAGTAAACGGGAAACGTGCAAGTGTGATTTTCACATGAGTAAAAAAGAAGAATGAANAAAAAAAAAAAAAAAAAAAAAAGAAAAGAAAAATAAAAAGAAACCCAAAAGTTTAAACAGGCTGTGGCCAAACACCAGGCAAGAATTTCACCCCGGTGTCATCTCCAGGGACGTCCAAGCTGCACAATTCCACCAAGTGCCGGCCGTGCTGGCGCCCGGAGCAGGGAGCCGAGGGGCTCCAGGCCGTGCTCCGAGCCGTCACGGCGAGCCCACCCCGACCCCTGCCCGCCCCGCGGGGCCGGCGCTGCCCCAGGCTCTTNGGGCCGGCGCTGCCCCAGGCTCCTCGCCCGGGCCGGACTGAGCCTCGCTGGAGCGGGGCGATGTGACAGCCGGCGGCCCTCACCCTTCCCCGGCCCTCCTCCCTCGGCACTCACGTTCTCCCACCAGCAGGATCCGCACGTCCTTCTTCATGGCCGCGCTCGCTGCCCCCAGCCCGGGGCCGCTCACATCGGGCGGGGCGGCGGCGGCGGCGCCGCTGCGGCCTGGGCTGCCCGGGCTCCCCTCACGAAACNCTGAGTGACAGCCCGGGGCACTCGGGCATCACAGAATCAGTGAGGGGGCAAAAGACCTCCGAGATCATCGCGTCCAACCTATGAGCCAACCAGACCGTGGTACCGAGTGCCAAGTCCAGTCTTACCCTAAACACCCCTAAGGATGGTGACTCCAGCCCGGGCAGCCCGTCCCAATGTTTAATCACCTACTCAGGAAATTCTTCCCAATGTTCAAATAGTGACACAGTGGGTTCCCATCTGCACTGTGTGTTGTTAGGTGTGTTGTTGCTGTGATCCAAACCACAACAAATTGCTGCCCCGGGCACTACGGCGTAACTCGTATGTGGGAAATTGGGGATGTCCAGCGACTTCATGCTGTAGCTGTTGTTTTCCCAGATGAACCAGCAAAGGACACCTCAACATTAAAAAGGCAGTGGCTTTGGCTATCCCAGGAAAGCTACCCCAGCCTTGGAGAAGCTTGGAGATGAAAGACACACCCCTGGGATCATACAAATGTGCACTTAGGCCATCAGAGTGTTCAGGGGCAGCAGAGAGTAACTCTGAAGGTGAGCAGCAGCTCTGTCAATTACTTTAAAAGATAAGGAGCTCCATTCCACTAAATAAGATAGTCGAATCCTACATGCTTTATTTACAATAAACTATTTGTTTTGTCAATTCTGGAATGCCACAGTCTTCCTGAAAAAGCTTTTGCTTCTTGGGAATGCTGTTTTCAGTTTGCCTGCACGAAGCAGTGGATCTCTCAGAAATCAAGCTGTCCGTAAGTTTTGTAGGACCTCAGCTCTGGTCCCTTCACCCCCCACAGGCAACTGAGAACCTCTTGCTTTGTCTCAGGCTTGCTGGCAAGACCAGATGGTCCTTCCCATGACAGAATCCTGTTTGCAGGCCCTTTAAAAGGGCACTAAAGTGACCATGATTTATTAGCTGGTATAAACACACCCAAACATCTGCTTCCACAAGCATGCCCATGGTCACACCACCACCAGGACTGACAACCCTTTGGCCGGGGCAAGACTAAAATATGGTTCCAGTGAAATTATGTTCTTCTGGGACACCTCCCTGAAGTGTCAGGTCTTCAAATCCAAAGCCTATTTCCTAGTTAGTGCCTACCCTAAAGGGAAAGATTTTCATACCTAAGATCAGTAAAATTCTTACCCTCTGAGCACTCCTTAATCAATCAGATCTGTCTAAAGAAAATCACTTGACAGAAAGTAATGGCATCATCTGTTCTCCTGTATTTTTATATCAATGTAGGAAAAATGAGGTCAATGAGAAAGGCTATCTCCAACATTAGAGCTTCCTTAGTACATTCTTTCCTAGGAATATCCTGGGACTACTTAAAGCTTGAGAAACCCACCTGACTCCCACAGGGGTGGTTACTGCCTTTAGCATAGGCTGGAATTGCTTTAATGAAGTATGGCTGGACCAGAGCACAGTGTAAAGAGAAGCAGAGCAGACAGAAGTATCAGTTGCTGATTCCCAGGAAAGCCTGGGTAGTTCTGCATTCATTCCTTGGTACACTCCTGTGCTAAACACTGAGGCTTTTATAGAAACTGCAGTCAAGGGCAAAATTATCCCTGTTCTCAGTAGGCTTTATCTCCTGTTTGGCTGACTTATAGTTAAAGATCCATTCCTTTCTAGAGCGTACAGCCAGAAAGCAGGGTAGAGAGGATTTGAGGTGCTGATTTCAAAGGTGTGCAAAAGCATTTCTTTGTCAGTGATGGAGTAAAATGACACAGTCTTCTTCTGTAGCTCCAGGAAAACTCCAACCTTCAGTGGTTTGTCCTTGTGTAATAATGTTTCTTGATCCTTATGCCATGCTGACAGCTGTTTTTTAGGACCCAGCCATTCTACACACCAGGAATGCTCAGTTCTTCCCAATTTGTCCCTTTTACCAATCATTTCATGAGCAACTCCAACAGCCCATCCATCACTGTCCTTGGTAATTACTTCCCAGTAGTGGCACCCAGTAGAGAAGCCCTGTGAACACATGACTTGGCTGATGCAGAATCTTTTGGGTGATGGTTGATAACTGGTCAGGTGGCTGGAAACCATCACTCTCCTGTTCTGGGCTGTGAGTGCCAAGCGCTCGTGTACTCTTGTGGGATCAAAAGTCACATCATCTGCCCCTGGAAGACAGAAAGGAAAATATTCTTACATGCAGGCAACAAGAAGGCAAGTGCATCCCTGCTCCAGAAGAGAAATGAAACTCAATGATCAAACCATAAACCTTTGCTCAAAAATCCTCAACCAAGCACTATCAACTGTATCCTGGGCATACTGAAACATTCAACAGGCACAGCTGTGCAAATATCTACGACAGATTCATATGCACTCCAGTGGAAAGGTGAAAGTACCTTGCACCCTAAAAGATGGATTTTATTCCTAGCCATGATCTTTTTTTAAAAAATTACCTTTTTGTCAATAATAAATGGGATGCTTACCTTCATAAACCTTACAGTCATCTGTTCACTGGGACAAGTTCTAACGTATTTTATCAGCAAAAACACTTGTTTTCTATGTTCAGCTACAGCTGTAGTAGTGTGTTGATTGCAAAACTGTTTCTGTCAAAATGATGCAGAATTCAAGTAACAACTGGAGTAATTACAGCTTACAGTAAAGATCAGTGAGGTGCAGTAACTGCCTGTACACCAGCTCAGACTCCACAGCCAGCACAAGCTACCACACAGCTTACACAAAACAGGTTTCTTATCTCTTTTTTAGCCTGCATCCGCAGTCAGGTACATTGTTAAATTATGTGTCAGTAACTGACTCATTCATGGCAACTCCATTGTGTTTCCATGCTTCAGTAAACAGCCACATTTCCTGCTGATGTTGGCAAGGACAGTTTTCTCCAGCAAATCCAGTCTCAGGGTCCCCTGGATGTTGTTAAGAGTCCTGCTGGCTTGGATACTTACACTGAGAAAATTGGCTGCCAATGGCTGGTTCAGGACTTTCAGCTGCAGACTCTGGAGGTGATGAGCGGACACTTGGCTCCTGGTAGAAGTCTGGAGGCTGCACTAAATACAAAAATAAGTGAAGTGTTAAGGCATTTCTTCCAAATGCACATAGGAAGTATTTAAGCTTTTAAAGGAAAACACACCTTAAATAAACCCAGCTACTTGTTCAAGTGCAAAACAAGGAGTTGCTTTTTTTGATTGTATAAATTACAAAGGACATCTAGGCAAACATTTTTACCCAAAATTAACAAAACACTCTATGCTGGTGTGGTCAGAAGGAACTGTCAAGAAGAGTGAAATGGGTAAAGCAGTTTCTGTTTTAAAAATTTTTACAGTGTTCTTCAGTTCTTTGCTGAGTATTGTGTTTCTTGTTTTACTTGCACATGCATTTCATAAGCAAAAGTAATTTTTTACTCTATTTGCTAGATCCACTGCCTTTAAGAAAAAGATTTCAAAATAAGGGAAACTCACCTGGTGGGAGTTGCTGAGCATAATTCTCCAAGAGTAAGATTTCCAACTTTCTCTTAAGATCTTCTACAGCACTTTTGACAACATTAAGCTTTTCATCAAGTGTAATTTTATTTACTGTCAAAGGTGAGCCTTCGTACCTCTGCCTCTCATGTAAGTCTCTCTAATAGTGACAAAAAGATCGAGGGAAAGATGTAAACAGCAGCAGTTATTTAATCACACAGATCAGATTATAATATAAGGCCTGAGTGGAAAAAGAGCAGTGCTCTCTCCAAGAATCTTATTCTTTGTATCAAAAGTTTCCTTTATAGGACAGTCACCTGAGCAAACCAACCTGAAATCTCACAGAAAATAGTGAAGGATATTCTTATCAAAAAATAAAAAGATTGTGTTTTCCCCAAGAAAACCAAGAATGCAACTATTTTTTTTTTTATATATATTATAACTTCCTTAAGTATTCATATGAATACACAAAGTTACTCTTTTTTAAACTTCCTTCTTCTTCTAGAACCGAAACCAAAAGTTTGAAAATGTATTAGTCTGAGGAAAGGGTAAACCTAGTTTGCCTAAATTTAGAAACTGTGGAAATCTACATCTGAAATTGCTCTGTTAGTCTGTGTGTACAGTCTGTAGGAGAAAACAGCCTTTTGGAGGCTGGATTAATCTCCTTTGCAGGTGGATATCTCAAGTAGGCCAGATAACATTTAATAAGTACCCATTTCTCCTCACTGCCTGTAAGGGACCCTGGACCAGGTGAATTCCAATGTGGGCACCTGTGCCTGGATCCTGCAAGTCCAATTCTGTCTCATGGCACTGCCCTACCCAGTGAGCCCCACTACAAATTCCTGCTGGCTAGCTTGCATCACTTGGCTCTGCACAATCTGAAGTGCTTTAACTGTGTTTTTTGAGGACCCTTGATGTGTTTTCCGCAAGAAAACTGTTACAAAATATTTAATTTAATAACTCTGTAAGTTTTTAAACTTGCATACCTGTGTGTAAATACAAATTCTGGAAAATAAAATGATCATAGAAGATCTCAACTTTAGATTTGACTGAGGACTGGACTTCAGCACTGCAGCTCCCATTTCATTCCAGCTCACCAATATCCTTTGAAAAAAATCTAGTTCTGAATTCCATTTCCAGCCTGTGCCTCTTTCAGTACTTTTTTTCCTCTGAATTTCTCACTCCAAACACTCCCTGCTGACAGCAATGTCCATGGATTGGCACCATTGTCTCTGTGAGAATGGTGCAGTGGGGACCTCAAAGGTGCTCTGTATGTATTCAGCTATCCCAGACAGTGAGCTTGAGTTTCTACTCATATTCTGCCACTTCATTTCATCACTTACAGTTTGGGCTTTGATGTCTGTGAGCTGGTGAATAGTCTCTTCAATTTGCTGTTGAGCAGCTTTTTGCTGTTGTTCAATGAACATCAGTGTGTTTCTCTCCTTTCTTTCAACATATTCCTTCATGCAACAGAAATCTTTAGTAATCTGGCTTTTGATCTGAGATGTATATTCCTGAAAGGCAGAAAATATGGAGTTCATTGTGTGATTAGGAAAGATGCAAGGAATATGAGAATTACTGCCCCACCAAATTACTGCTCTTTGACTGACCCCTGCAGACCAGAAAACTTTATTCAAAGGAATAAAATATATTTGACACTATCCTGCATTACATGCAATGAGATTTGGGGCATGTTAAGGATCATGACTATTTTATGGCCAGTGGACCCTGCTTGACAACTCAGAAAGTTCAATATTCCCTCTTACGATTTGTAATTTGCATCTAAGTGTACAAGAAACATTCAGGCTACTCCTGGGATAAGCAGAAAAATGCAACAATGCACAACTCCAGGGGCCTTTGTGCCAGCCAAGACACAAATTAGTGCAGCTGATGCCATATATTCATTCTCATCAGTAAAAAGAGAATTGTGACAGAACAGAAGGAAACAAAAAGGCAGATTCCAGCTCTGAGCTGGAAGGCAACCCTGCAGTCAACCACATCTCCAGCCCAGAAGAGTGGAAACAGAAAGTTACTGCAGGTGATGAATGTACAATGAGTACCTTTGTTTTACTGAGATCTCTCCTCAACAGGTGGATGGTCTCTGCAGTTACTTCTTGTTGCTTGGAGCTCTCCCATATCTCTTCCTCCTTTAAAGTGACACACTGGACTATTTATCTATATAAACCTCAGAGAGAGCATGACTAGGCTAAGCTGCCAGATAATAAAAATTCCCTACATGACTTACATTAGTTAAGCAATGGACTGTTTGAGGAGGTGTCTGAAAGACACAGTTCTGAGTAGGAATAATCACAATTAAGTCAACATCAACAGTCAGCAATTAATTACATGTTCAGTTATAAATGTGAGTTTCAATATGCTCTTAGCTTGACTGAAAAAGATACATATGTGCTAAAATAATGAAGGTCAACACATTTTTCTCATCTCTTCCTTTGGGAGTCGTTTTAAGCAGAGACCTAGATCGTGAATCTTTCCCATTTTGTGCCATGAAGCTGGGTGGAGCTGTAGCACTGTCTAATAATGTCAGGTGTCCTTTCAGCAGTCTCCAACGCAATGCTGATGCAATAAATAACACCCAGCACAAAGAAGTCACTTACTACTATTGTGCATCAGCTGAATACGTACAGGTATTAGTTCCTGTAATTCAGCTATGCAGCTCTCAATGTGTCAGACAGCACCAAGGAGCCCCAAACACTGTTAGTCGAACCCATCTGCTCAACGTGTTACTGTGCCGTGGGATGGAAACCCGGGCTGTCCCGAGGGTGCCGCTGGGTGCTGTCCCAGAAGGTCGCGGGCAGGAGTCCCGAGGGAGTCGGGGGATGTCACCCCGGGATATAATACCGGAATGTCCCGGGGTGTCGCGGAGGAGCCCCAGGATGTCAGGGGGTGAAGCTCCCGGGTGTCGGGGAGCCCCGGGCTGCCTCCGGCCGTACCTTCTCCCCACGTCCCCGCCCCGCCGAGCTCAGGTCGTTGCAGGCCGCAGCTCCATAGGCTTCCGGCTCCTCCTGTGTTTCCAACTTTTCCTTCAGCTCCCGCGGGATGAGGCTGAGCACCGCGGCCAGCTCGCGGTTGGGCCGCAGGTGCTGGAGCTCGAAGGGGCGCCGGCATAGCGGGCAGGCGGCGCGGGGCCGCCCCGCGCAGTACCGGAGGATGCAGCCCCGGCAGAAGCTGTGGTCGCAGCCCGTGAGCCGCACGGGCTCCGCGAAGAGCTGCAGGCAGCAGGAGCACTGCAGCTCCAGGACGCGCTGCAGCCCCTCGAGCTCGATGACGGCGGCCATGGCCCGGCCGGGGCGGAGCGCAGCGGCCGCGCAGTTTCGATTTCCCCGGGCCCCTCCTCCGCTGCCGAGAGTGCCCCGGGCGCGCCGGTTCTGTCCCGCTCTGTTCTGCTCGGCTTTGCACTATTGCCCTCTGCTCTTCTCACGTGCCTTGGTCGCACGATTTGGATTGCCGGTGGAAATGGACAGTGACGCAATTCTCTAGGGCCTGGCCTTCGCTTTCATTGACTGTCCAAAAAAGTCCCCGTTATCTGCACTATTTCATTTCTACCATGAATTTCCCGATTTTGTAATAGTGAGAGTTGCTGACATGGGCAGTCTGCTGACCCAGCCGGGAGAGCAGTGGCACGGCACAGCACAGCGCAGACCTTGTCTGACTGAAGTCCTGGCTACTGGAGGGACCAAACCCTTCTGAGGTCATCCCGATCTACTCAAGTCATCTCAAAATAACAATTAACAATGAAGACTGGCATTGTTCCTCGTACAAGTCAAAAGCTGCTCTCTGTTGATTTCAGGAGCTGCAGGATTAGGCTGTTTAATAGAAGTGCTGAACCACCATGTCAGCTAGAACGAATGGGGTTGTGTGGGGACAGAGCCTGGAACACAGGGAAGTTCAGGGAAGCACATCAGCACATAAAACTGCTGCACATTGCTCAGAGCTGGACGAGGAGCTGGCTGAGAAAGGCAGAATGATGAACCAACTCAAACAATTCCTTTGCACTATTGGGCGACTGGGGGTGGGGAGAAAGAAGAATTAGTGTCACTAATTCCTGCAAATATTGGCACTTCTCATTTCTCCAAAAAAAGAACTATTTAGAGTATCTCAAGACCAGCTGGCAATTGTCAGCAGAAGGTGGAAGCCTCACCAGAAACTTGGTCTGCAAGACTTCCTCTTGATTTGCAAAATAAGGCTATCTGTAAAGAAGAATTAAATGTGTGAGTTACTTTCTGCTTGGTAGAACCAGATCTCAGACTTTGTCTTGAGGCATGGAACACTCAGTGCTCTGTATCAGCCAGTGCAACCTCCATCAGTTCTTGGACACAGTGGTACCTGATGAGAAGGCTTCCCTCCAACACTGAACACCAGCCCTCATTCACAGGGCATTTGCAAGCAAGTCACTGAAGAAAATACTTTTAAAATTTGTTTCTGCCTTTCAGTGTTCAGTTTAATCAAGCTCATTAAGCTTCATCTGTTCCTGGGTGAGACAGATCAATGTATATTCATCCTTTACTCTCGATGTATTCACTGGGGCACCATGTGGGGTTGTGCTTTGGAAAAAAATCACTGGATGTTGCATTTGCCAGTCACAAAAAAGCCAAACAGTAGAGACTGTTGAAAGCAAGAAGTTAGAAGAATCTGTGTGATTTCATTACAGGAGTGATTCCATTACAGTATCCTCAACTTAAACTTGGCTTGTTTTTTTATTGTGCCAGAAATGTAGTGCTGTAAGAAACATTCATCCCACTCTGTTGAAAACAATCCTGTCCCTGTGTGGCCAGAAGCTGCAGCTAGGTGGAATGCAGCTGCCTGCCTGCTCCTCCCTGTGGACATCAGAGCTGGGTGATGACTCCGTTCAAGGCGTCCATCCATTCCCTCTGCTTCTTGTCATTCTCACAGATAAACACAAACTCTCTCACTGGCGTGACCAGAGTGATCACTGGTTTTTTCTTCTTCACCCAGACTTTCTCGGGCAAATCATCTCGTACTTCATATCCCTCATCCCTCCTTCCGATGAAAACCTGGCCTTGTGCAAATGCATCCTGGAAAGAAGGAAGCAGACAGCCATTAGGCAGCAGACAGTAGAGCTCCAGCAGACACTGCTCTGTCCTTTGACATGGAACAGGATCTGGGGATGCACGGAGGGGAACTGATGACACGGACTGGTGACACCAGCAGGGAACACACAAAGGGGTGTTTTGCACTCACAGGCATTCTTAGGAGAAGAAAGCAGGGTCCCACCCTTAGAGCTGGTTGGTGGGTGCTCAGAAGGGGCAGGGAAGGACATTCCCATGGCTAAAACAGTGCTAGGAAGCAGGATACTGGGGCTGTCAACTGGAATATTGCTCATCTTGGCTAAGGTCACAGACACAGAGGCACTAGGGCTGGGGGAGAGGGAGCATGAACACCACAGACAGTAGCAGTTAGTTTTAAAAGATCTTTCTCACAGCCACTGTATGGCCAGAGTTCCCAACCAGCTCAGCTTCAGAGACATCCTTTGGCAAGGGAGATGGGCTCTTGAGGCTGGGCCTGCTCCAGTCTGGCACAGCCACTGGAAAAGGTGGATGAGAACAAACCCTTCCTCCCCACCTGCTTCACAAAGGGGCTGTGGAACAAAGAACACTCCTCTTACCAGTGGATTTTTAAAGTATAGCAGGTTCCTTTCCTGAGAATCCAAGCAGAACCAGCGTAACTTAAAGGCCTCCTTCTGCTGCAAGGAAATGGTAGAAATTCTTTAAAGACCCAAGTCTCAAAGTGGACTTCAGTCTATTCAAATCCCAGGACCACTTAAGTGACTTGGAGCTGGAGTTCAGTTTCCTTCATCCCTGCAACTGATAACAGGACTGCACACTGTGCAGCCCTCAGCTCTCTCTTCTCCCTGGGCTCAAAATACAGATTTACATTCAATGTAAATCCTTTGGGCAGGGAAGTAATCCAGTTAACAGGATTAAGGAAGTTGCATGAAATGGATTGAAAGCACTGCAGAGAACAACCCCTGAGTGGTGATAGTGAAGAGAGTGAGCAATCACTTTCAACAATCTGATCAGGGAGGTTGTCCCTGGAATTTTGGGTGTACAATACTAGTTGTTTTTTATCAGGTGCTAATTCCATCATCTACACTTACCTGACCATTCCTGAGCTATTAATTGCTCCAGGCTGAACTGAAGAGGCCTCTTCTAGGACTCAACTCAGTTTAAGAAGAATTTAGGCCTCAGGAGAAAAACAGAAAATCTTTCATGCTCTGTGCAAGTACCTGCAGAAGAGGTGTTGGAACACTGGCACAAGCTGGGCCAAAACCCAGCTATTCATTACTAGCATTGCACTGCTGAACTTTATAATGGGACTTGGCTCATGGTTCACTCAGAGGAGAGCAAGGCAAGAAGTGGCTGTGTTCAAACAAGACCTCAGATCTTTATCTCCTCCTCCAGCAGTGCCCAAAACCCCGCTCTTCTGTTCCAAGAGTATTGGCCCAAACACTTTCCACAATAAAACAAACAAAACTATTGGCTTCACTGTAGAGAAATTTGCTCAAAAGACACTTTGCTGCTCTAAGTAGATGTGATTTAAGTGCAACTGACTCTAAGTGAAACAGAGAAGTAGGGGGGTCAGCACATTATGTTCTGCTGTGGCAGAAGCTGCAGATAGCAGATACAGCAATCCATGTGGTTTTGTGTAACAGCACTTTGCATGTCCATTGACAGCTAATCCATCTTGCTTACTCTTCAAGGATTCTTCTTCCCGATCTTATTTTCCCCACAAAATAAAACGTGGCCCCAAAGAACATGACAGGTTTGAATATGGTGTCTTTTATCAACCCAGGAAGCAGAGAGTCACCAAGCAAATAATTTACAAGTCAGGATCATTGAACTACCAAATATTCTCTACCAGGAATGATCCTGTTTGTGTAATGCAAAGTATGCACTTACTTTTGGTCCTGTTTTCTCCATATATCCTTCTTTGACAAAATTTCTTGTGATCCTGGGTATGAGCTAGGAGAACACAAACACAAAAAAGTCTGTGTCTGTCCCAACCGAAATCAGGACAGGCTGTCTCATTCAAGACTGCATTTCTGCTCTGTTTTTGTGAAAGTTAATCATCACCAATTGTGGCTTTTGGGGTCTGGGATTTTTTTGGCTGCTTGGTAAAGGGAAGTCTGAAGTAAGAAGGAACATAACATTTTTGACAGATTACACTGTATAAGAATCACATGGAGACTTTAAGGCCTTAAATGCTGACCAAGTTTTTGCATGTTATTCAGTGTGGCCTTTCCTTCTACCTCTTCTGTCCATTCCCTGGACCCAAGTGCTGCTTTTTAAGCATCTGACTCTGTCAGAAGAAGTGAGAAAATGTCTTCCCATGCTATATTTGGCTAGACAGCTTCAAGCCCTGTTCAGTTCTCACCTCAGGCTCAGGGACATTTGGGAAGGTTGTTCTGAGATAATGGTAACGTGCTGCTCGAATAGCATTGAACCAGTCAACAATCTCCTGGGAAAACAGCAAACACAGACATAAAGATCAACAAGAAGAGTAAGAACACTGCTTCTCCAAAATGCCTTTCTCCTTCCTTGTGACCTCTTTCTAAAGAGGTACTTTCTCCCCAAAGGGCAGAGAGAGTCAATGATTTGTCCCAGACACCTGAAAAACACTGTCCCTTGAAAACAATTTAAGAATGCCCCTCCTGGGAGGTCCAAGACATTCTCAGCATGGACAGTCACCCAAGTCTGTATACACAGGCTTTTTCAGTTGATTCAATTATGGGTTGTTTAAAAACCTCTGTACCTGGAAAGACACAAGAACTCTGGTGAAGGAAGAAACAGAAGTCTAACAATATCTATAGAGATACTTCTTAAAATTATCATTGTTGGCTTGGAAATAATGTAGAACAATATTCTCTATGCGTGCCAACAATTTAACCATGAAATTGTGTAAAACCACAAGGCAGTTACCTTACAGAGATTTACATTCATGCACCATTTCAGACTATCCCAAGGGTGAGGTTGAATATATGCCCCAACAGAAAAGGAGGAAGATGCTACAGTTATCAAATTCTGCAACTTCCTATATTCTACAAGTCTTAGTGATGCCAAGTAAAACCAGATCTTGCAGACACAGTAACTCTTCCAAAATATAGATTGAACATCTAAGCATCTTGCTTACTCCAGAATCTCCATTATATTCACCTTTCCACTTTCGTGATAGACAAAAAGGTTCCTTGTTTGACCATCTGTGATGTATGTGATCTGCAGCCCATGACTGTGTCCTATTTTCTCCACCTGGAACATGGCATTCAGAGTCTCAATGCTGATAATGGCTTTTGGACCTTTGGACTGTGAAATGAAAAGCATCACTGTATTAAAGTGCTCTCAGGGAATGTACTGCAGGAAGATCAGCTGTATGAGACCTAGACCCCTACTGAATAGAAAGCAGACATCCTAAAATATCTGAATATTGGATATACCTGAAACATAAAGCCTTAACTACATGCAACATAAAACCACTTAGAAAAATTCCTTGACAAATGCTGGGTCGCCACTAAAGAAGGCTGGGTCTGCATTGCAAGGGATAGGTCTATCTCCAGCCTCCAAGTTAGAGAACAGTCAGCTACAGTCTCTCACAGAAAGGAGTCGTGTTGAGGACCCTGCTGCAGGAGCTGATGAGAGGACATTTTGGTAATGTTAGAGGTAACAACTGCCAGCAGATCTCTTCTTTGTCTTGCTATTCAACTGCCAGTACCCATTTCCTTTGTTCTCTAAGCAAAAGGAGGCTGCAGGGTTGAGATAAGGGATGAGAAAAAGAACTAAATCCAAAATTGCCCAATATACCACATATGTTAATAGAGAAACATGTGCACTCCTCTAAGCACAGGCTGGCCACAAAACTAGAAACAAAGCTACTCGTGCTGCGTTTTGCCCACAAAGAGCAAGGTCTGAGAATGGGTGTTGACCTGCTACCTATGGCCAGCTCTGGCTGAAGAACTCACTTCCTTGCTGTAGTACTTCATCACCCCTTCCCTTGCTGACAGGAGAAATTGCCTCTTCTGGAACTGTCTGCGTCCCTTCCCAAGCTTCCAGAGGCATCCATCACGGCTGCCTGCAAACCAGACAGAGAAGTGTCAGAGAAGGGTGGCACAAGGGCAGGACTATTTAGCTGAGGGTGATGTGGCATAGTTTCAAGGCTCTTCTCCATCTGAGAATTTTCCCCTCATGAAAAAAAACAGTGGAAGAAATAGAGAACTGTAAGATCTGAATATATCCTTGCACTTGTGTAAGTGCCTTTTCTTAGGAGTTTCTTCTCAAAGCTAGACTCAAAGCAGTGACTACACATCCAGCAGTTCAAATGTGACAAGCCAACCTTAGAGATCTCCAAAGCTGCCAACAGAACATTGTGCTGTTGGCCTTGAGGCTGAGACCTCCCTGACAAATCTTTTACCTGCAGAACAGGGATCATGGCAGTGTCCAGTATCAAGAAATTCCCCACGCTCATATTTAGCTCTAATCCACTGCTGTCTTAAAACCCTGGAAGAGGAAAACATAGATAAAGCTGATCTGTCTCTGCTCTAATTTCAGCAGCCAGCCAGGGAGACCTGAAAGGGAAGCAAATGTAAAGGTCTGCAGCAGTGAATACACCATCAACTTACATGCAGTCATGGGACTTGGGGATGTAATAGTACGGAGGGACCTTTGCCTCATATTTAGCTTTGGCCCAGAGATTCCCATGATTCCTCATAAACTGAAATACAAAATAAATTACAGTTAGGTGTGCCACTGCAAATCAACACCATGTCATGAACATTGAATGAGACTGCACTTTTTGCTGACTCTTGCCATAACTCTCAGTGTGTATTTAGATACATTTATAAATTCCCTTTGGCATTATAGTTTGCTGATTTTAGGTGGATGCACCTTTTTCAGTATTTACAGTTCTGAACCATGTGTGAAGGAATACAAACTGTGGTTCTTGATGAAAAGAACAAAAGAGAATTAGGAGAAAATTGAGTTATGATCTCCCCATTCCTTCATCTCCTCCCAGATTCTGTGATTGCATTATTAACACAATTCAACTGAATGATGACAGGCTGAACCAATATTTAAGAAGAGTATGTTGCTTTCTTAATTGAACATGCTACCAGGAAATATTTGTGGGTTTCTAAGCCACAGGAAGAAGTTGCTGTGCATCTAAAAATACACACCACAAACTGTTAGGAACATGGCCACCTATCAGTGACCTATCAGTGTAATTTGACTGAGCAGGTCATTAAAGAACCCCTAAAGTTACCCATGCAGTTGACTTGGCCCTGTGTGGCTCTGTTGCACTGTTCTTGGTGGGTGGCACAGGAATTACATGGCAGAGAAGGTTATGAAATGTGGAGAATTACTGCTTTTTCCTCTGTACCTCTATTAAATTGCTCTCCCAGAAGTCAAGCCGAAGGGATTTGACTCTGCTGATTTCAGGAAGATTGCGATGAATTCCAGAGCAATTCAAACAAATGAATATTCCAAGTTTGTAAGAAGCCCACTCTGGATCTGGATGAAAACACAAAGAATCAATTAATACACAGGAAAAGGCACAGCCACTGGCAAGGGTGAATCACATCTGATGCACAGCCCAGGCTTCACACCTAGTAAATACCTCGAATCCCACCCCACTGTTTATGGCTGTCACTTCACTGTGCTCAGGGGAACAACACCTGCTTTCCCCAGTGAACGATGTGGACCCTGCGTTTGTACATTCTCTAACTGCCTATTTGCTTTAAAATTAAGGTGACTGTGCAGGCAGGTGAGTGGTGATGGAAAAGCTCAGCTAATTATTAGTTCTGCATGAAAAGTTGCTGTTGCTGAATTTAACAGTGGAAGGAAGGTGCCGACAGCTGAGCACTATTGAGAGTACGACGGAGTACAGCCACCTACAGCGAGGACTCTGTCCGCTGCCCGCGAAGGCTCCTGCTCTTGCCTGCTGCTACATCTCCTGAAGCAGCTTTGACAGGTGCATCCGTATAGGCATTGAGTGTTGTGGCAAGACCATTTCCCTGGATTGCGCCACCGCCCACTTCTCCCTATCACGCTGAACAGAAGCAACTTGACGGCTTCTTCAGCTCCTGCTGGCTCCCGCCTGACCCACCCGAACGGGCACTGGCGCCAGCGCGGCGGCTCCGCCGGGTTTTCCGTGCTTTTCTCTGCCCCAACCCTTGCGCAGAGACTTTCCCCGAGCTCAAAATCCACCCCAAGCACCCTCCTCCTCCTGCAGCCTCATGCCCTGTCCACAAATAANTCCAGCAGCAGCGCCTTGTTGTGGTCGTAGTCCATCGCCCCCGGTGCCCGGCCCGGAGTCTGCGGGAGGCTCGGCCCAGCCGGGAAATGAGGAACCGGAGCGGCCCCGGCGCCCGGGACGCCCCGTCCCCTCCCGTGTCCCCGGGCGCCTCCTCCTGCAGGCGGTTCGGGGCGCGCGGCCCCCCCGGCCCGGCCCCGCGGGCACCCGCCCAGCGTCCCCGTCCTGGCCCGGTCCCCGGCACCTTTCCCGCAACGAGTCGGAAG